>JAJMCY010000065.1:0-19648 GCA_030565755.1 Ascobotryozyma cognata
AAAAAAAAAAAAAAATAAAGATAAAGATAAAGATAAAGATAAGATAAAAATAAAAATAACAAACTAAATATAACCGTACAGAACATGAAAAATGAAAATGAAACTAAAAAGTTAAAGTATTTAAAATTATTTAGAATGGTATAAAATAAAAATTAACATAAAATAAAATGAAAAGAAAAATTAACATAAAATGTAATGAAAAGAAAAGAAAAGAAGAATAAAATAAATTAAATGAAAATAAAGAACAAGCAAATTCGTAAATAAAGTAGTCATAATATAACAAGACCAGCTGATGTGATGCAAGGATTGAAATAATTTATAATTAAAAACAAAAAAAAAAAATTATACCATATATTCGTAAGCAAGCCCATAATTCAACTATAACAAAAACATATTGAAATATAAACAGATGTGAAAAAAGGCAAACCATAAAATAAAGATATAAAATAAAAAAATGATTCCAATATGAAAATTTAATTCAATAATAAACAGAATAAATCTAAAATGTTTTATTAAATATTTAGTTTATCAGAGATAAAATATAAATTGGAAATAATGCAAGATATGATAAATACCTCAACCCTTTTATACAAACATAAAAACTAGCATTTGAATATTAATACTTATATATTATGTTTAACCCTCATATGACGAGAAACAGCATCTTGACGAGAAAAAGTTTTCGATGCATCTCCACATATTTCGCATTTAAAAGTTTTTCGATTTTTTGCATGAATAGTTTCTTGATGTCTAATAAGATCGTAAGGGCGCGAGAAATGTTTAAAGCAAGGTAAACCAGTTGTTGGATTATTCCAAGTACAAAAATGAGCACTTGGTAAATTTGTGTTTGATGACATCCCATTTTTATTATGTGTACTATCTTTAATTTGCATTTTAGTTGAACTATTAGAATTTTCACGATTTAAACCATCAATATTTAAGTAACTTATGTTTGTATCTGAAGCCGCAGAACCTTGACGTCTTTGACTAACTGCTTCTGGTTGTGAAGAAGAATCACAAGACTTAGTCAACGGGGATGAAAATGATGAATGTAATAAAGATGGAAATGATTTCATATCTTTCATAATCCTTCCATTATCTAAGTGTGATTCATTGATTTTAATTATTGGAACTTCCTCTCTAACACATGTTCTTTCGAATTCTCTCATTACAAAATCATCTTCAATAAATTCTTTTTTAATTTTAACATCTTGAGAAATATTTTCCCTTGCCGAGGAATCAAATAATCCCATTTTACTATCAGCTCCATCAGATGAAGCAAATTTCTGTTTATGTTGCTCATAAAGTATTTCACTTTCATTCTTTCCTTTACCTACTGATTTTGAACTTAATTTAACTCTCCTATTTTTTTTGTAACGCGGTTGTTTTTGTTTTTCATTATAAACATCACTAGGTTTTTGTAATAAACCATCTTGAGAGTTTGTATAACCTAAAGCACTTGTAAAAGTTTCGCAAGCTGGATTAATAATATCAATATTAGAAGTATGCGATGCTAAAATTTCTTCAGATATCATGTTTTTCTTTGCATTTTGATGAACTGAAGAATGATGTTCTTGTGAATTAGTGAGAGAGGAATCAAACATTGAAGGACGAAATGATGGCTCTGAAATTTGCGACTCTTTACAATTTGAAAACGCATCACGGGGAGATACTGTTGTGGTTCGTAATAAATTTTCTGAAGAATCTAAATTTTCTGCTTGATGAAGATGCTTTTCCGCATCTAAATTTAAATTTTGATTATCTACTTGTGATCTCAAAGTAGTAGGGAAAATTGAAGGAGAATGTGAGGTATATTGTGATGGTATAGAGGGAAAGGCAGCCGAAAAAGAAAAAAAAGAATTGTGAAAACAAGAAGGATTAGAAAAACTGTGCCGATGCTGAGCATTGTAACTTGTGGAAGATTGCAATAATTCCTCTGAATCAATGTCAGATATAGGGGAAGAGCAAGACCTTAAATGGTGAGGAGAAACATTACTTGCACTAGAAAAGTCAGATGAATTTTGAAAATCGTTAGTTAAAGAATTACGTTTTGTTATAGAAGGCGAATAAAATTCAGAAGTAACTCTAAATGGAGAAGGCGATCTAAAAGGAAGTGGAACCATTGAATTTGGCGTAGCAACTGTACTAGAAGAAACTGAAGAAGAGTGTTCAGCTTTAACATATAAGTCATTATTTGGTAAATAAGAACTATGGGCGTCAAGATGCGACCGAAAATCTAATTGGTTTGTGCTGTGTGTTTGAGATATTGATTTATGAGAAGAAGGAGTTGTAAAATCAAGAGAAGAAGGGAGTTTTCCATTATGGACTACAATAGAAGGGGAAATGGATTCGTTTTGAGCAGTATGAGTCAATTCATACGGAAACAATTCATCTATAGTATCTGTTAAGTTTTTTTGTAGAGAAAAAAAAGATTTTTCATCCGGTAAAGAAGAGGAAATTGAATTTATTTTAGCATTATCTGATGATATGATATTGTCATGAAGATCGTATTGTTTCGTATTATTAGATTGTGAAATTAATATTGAATCTTTTATTGAAGATGTATTTAAATTAGAACTTGGGTCAGGAGATATATGTGGAAATGATTGGTTTATGAAAAAGGGCATATTAGAATTTGGTTTATAAGGCTCAATTGGAAAAGGAGTAGTACATGATGAACAATTTGATAAGTTGTTTATAAATATATTTTGATTTGGGTCAAAATTTGTATTTGCATTTGTATTTGCATTTGTATTAGAATTTGGATTAGAATTTGGGTTAGAATTTGGGTTAGAATTTGAGTTTGAATTTGAATCAAAAGAAATTTCATGTGAACCATAAAGAGAACAATATATTACAGCTTCATCATCATCTGAATTATCCATAAATCGATCAGGATCGAATTCAGTTTTATGATGAGAATCAAGAACTGCAGCATCTGAACAACCAAATTGAGTCATATTAACCATTGGGCCTAAAACTGAAAAAGGACCAACAGCATCTGCATCATCTTCAACAGCAGTATCATCAAAATCTTCATCGTCAACCATTAACAAATCCATATCATCAGTACCTCCATCGACCATCATTTCCATGTCAATATCCATATGATGTTTAACATCCAAACGATCTATATTCTGAGGATAATCATTCGCAACTTCTGCCATTTTCTGCATTAAAGATATCAATAACTTTAATTTGTAACTTTAATTTGTAACTTTAATTTATAACTTTAATTTATAACTAGTAGTAATTTAAAGTATAGTCTAAATAGATAATTGATATTAAAAGTAATAAAGAAAGAAACAGTTGCTATGTAAATAACTGATAAAATATTAGTGAGTTTGAGTTATAAATGCTAAGAATAATAAAATTACGTTATAAATAAATGCTATAAAAACAAGATATTATAAAATAGTATAATACTAATTAATATATGATACGTAATTCTATCACAGACTAGTATTAATATATACTATCAATAATTATAATATACTATAATTGATATAGTATTACCAAAAATAATTATATTTTAATGATAAAAAAACAAAATAAATATTTGTAGTATTTAAAAAAATCTTATAAATATTTGTAGAATTTGTGAATATTTCCAGGTATATTTCAGAAAGTGTGAAATTTCTCTGTAATTTTATAAAAAGTTATAAAATAAAATAAAAGATTATTGAAAGTTTAGAAATGTATAGAAAATATATAAATATTTATAGTATTTATATATTTATAATATTTATTAAAACTATTAGTAACAATGTTTCTTTTTAATTTATATTTTTATTTTTTGTTTTTGTTTTTTGTCTTTGTCTTTGTCTTTGTTTTTTGTTTTTTGTTTTTTGTATTTTGTTTTTATTGTGTTTGTTGTTTGAAGCTGTTGTGACAGTAAACAAACGAAATAATTAATAATTAATAATTAAATTTACACTATAATAAAAAATAAATCCTAAAAGCGAAGAAAAACGAAAAAAATAATAGTAATATTAAATATTATAATATAAACAAACTATATTACTAATAAATTCAAACAAAGAAGAAGAAGAAGAAGAAGAAAGAAATCTAAAGAATGATCACGTGTATATCACGTGATTGTGATTAGAACTTGATAAATATTGTATAGTACGTAGAGTACGTCGTACGTAATAGCTGTTTCTATGGTGTCAGTTACTAGGCTTTATGTTATACTATGAAATTGGATACTAAATTTAGTATATATTATTATATATGTATAGTATTTATAGAATTGTATAGAATAATATTGTAATAATATTGTGATATAAATTTATAAAAAATTTAGTGACTCATTATGTGTAAATAAAAGTTGCCACTGTATATAATTAGTGCGCAAATATTTAGTGCGTATTTTGTAGGTAGTTTGAACTAGTTGAATTTATTTTTTATTTTTATTTTTTATTTTTTATTAGCTATACTACTATATATATTAAAATGTTTCACTATTTTATATAATTAGATATTTTTATATATTTATGTATTTTTATTTTCTTAATTCCATATGTATATATTTAAATTAAAAATTTACAACCATGATATTAAAACCATCCCATTCATATCCAATACTATATAAAGGCCTGCCTTAACAGGCATAATAAAAACAAATAAACATAACTATAAAATATAAAATAAAAAATAAAAAATAAAATATATAATAAAAGAATATATAATAAAAATAAAATATCTATTACATTTAAACATAAAACAGCAATGCAATGCAAAATGTAAAATGCTTAACCACCAAAACCATAAAGAGTACGTCCTTGACGTTTAAGAGCGTAAACAACATCAAGTGAAGTGACTGTTTTACGTTTAGCATGTTCAGTATATGTTACAGCATCACGAATAACTGATTCAAGGAAAGCTTTTAAGACACCACGAGTTTCTTCATAAATAAGTGCTGAAATACGTTTAACACCACCTCTTCGGGCTAATCGACGGATAGCTGGTTTTGTAATACCTTGAATGTTATCACGGAGAATTTTTCTGTGTCGCTTGGCACCACTATTATTAATTAGTACAATATAATAAAAAAGTAAAGTAAATAATAAAAGTAAATAAGTAAATAAATATTAAATAAATAACAAGTATTCAAAAATACACACCCTTTTCCAAGACCTTTTCCTCCTTTTCCACGGCCAGACATTATTAATATAAATTAAGTATAAGAAAGTAATAAAATTCTAATGCTAATAGCAATTAGAATAGTATGTTATGAAGTGTATAGTAAAAAAAAAAAAAGTTTAAATATTTATATATAAAAATTATATATATAAGTGTATAATAAATTATTATTATTATTATTATTTAATGTAAACAAATAAACAAATTTAAATAAAATAAAAAAAAAAAAAAAGAAAAAGAAAACGTACCCTCCGTTGCCTTTTGTATGCGCCCTTTCAATTTCCCATCACCAATAACTTCGGTGCTAAGGGAATATGCACAGTAAAAGGCAACACATATACTTACATAATCATACGCGTAAAATTACATAACATACCCTAACTATTATATAATATATTATGCTTTAAAACATTTATCGCCATATACATTCCAATAAATAATATTAATTGTCGTGTCTGTAGTGATGGAAATCACGAAAATAGGAAAAACGAAAAAATAAAAACGAAAAAACGAAAAAAAAAATGAAAAAGGAAAAACAAAAAAAATTTTTATTTCGTAATTAATTATTTAATTAATTAATTATAGTAAAGTAAGCAAGTATATGCAATAACTAGCAACATTCTTAAATTTTATAAAGGGTAAACGCAAAAGCGTGTTTCTGGTAGTTGTTATGACAACAATGGTGATGGTTCCCATCACCGTGTTTGCCACTTTAATATTAAACGCTGAAAATTTCCGTCTCTATAGAGTTTTTCTGTTTTATTTTTTATTTTACAATCTCACGCATACAAATAAGAATATATTAATATAATATAATATATTCATTTGACAATTAATAATAATAAACAATTGAAAAATTTTTAACATAAATTAGAATAAATTTTAAATTTTAAATTTATTTTTCTTTATTTAATAACACTTTACTACACTACTACATTTTATAAGAATTTTAATTAAAACAAAAATACTTAATATAATTATTACAAATGGCTCGTACTAAACAAACAGCACGCAAATCTACAGGTGGTAAAGCACCAAGAAAACAACTTGCATCAAAAGCTGCACGCAAATCAGCCCCATCAGCTGGTGGTGTTAAGAAACCACATCGTTATAAACCTGGTACTGTTGCTCTTCGTGAAATTCGTCGTTATCAAAAAAGTACAGAATTACTTATTAGAAAACTCCCATTTCAACGTCTTGTTCGTGAAATTGCACAAGATTTCAAAACCGATCTTAGATTTCAATCTTCAGCTGTTGGTGCTCTTCAAGAATCAGTAGAAGCTTATCTTGTTTCATTATTTGAAGATACTAATTTATGTGCTATTCATGCTAAACGTGTTACTATTCAAGCAAAGGATATTCAACTTGCTCGTCGTCTTCGTGGAGAACGTTCATAAACTTAATTCTGGGTTGATTTAGTTTTTTTTTATTATTATTTTTTTATTATATATGTTTTATTCATTTAAATAGGTTCATCAAATGGTTTTTTCTTCTTTTTTTATTATATATTTACACTTTTTTTCATGAAGATTCGGTTTGTTTGTTATGTTTGCTGTTTTTAGATAGTTTTATGTTTTACATTTAAAATTAATATAAATTTTATTTGGTATATAAATTTATTTGTAAAAATATAAATCATTTTCTGGTTAAAAAAAAATATGTTTCACATATACATATACATATATACTTAAACAAAACATACAATATAATACACTTGATAATACGCTATATACAAGAATAATCACAATTAATGACCAGCATAACTAATAAAAAATAAATAAATGTACATAACCGATTAACGATGTTTTGCTCGTTTTGCGTTCTTTGCTAGTCGTTCCTCTTCATCATCAGAAAAATCAATCTCATTTGGACCAACTTCTTCATCATATACATTAGACGCATCTGAAGGTTTACCTTGCTCTGCAAATACTTTAGCTGTATATAATACTGATGACCTATAAGTTATATATCCAACTCGTAAATCTTTATGTAATTTATTTGAAATATAAACCTCCTTTCGTCTAACTGGAATTTTTACACTATATCGAGGTTGCGATACAGGTCCAAAAACTTCAAAAACAAGACCAAGTACAAACCATCCTTTATATACCAAACCATTACCATTTACATTATCTTCCTTTTCATCAAATAAAACTGCAACCTCACTCCCTTCCGCAAGTACTGCTTGTTCTCCAGAATACATTCCATCGATAATTATAGTTAAAGTGAATAATATTTCATTCTCATCCTCATTTTTACTATCTATTTTTATTTCTTCAACACATTCTTCAATATCTTTTTTAGTTTCTTTAACTTTTTCATCCTTTTTAACTTCTTCAATACCTTCAATATCTTTCTTAGTTTCGTTAACTTCTTCATTTTTTTTAACACTTTCAAGATCTTCAATATCTTTCTTAGTTTCGTTGATTTCTTCATTTTTTTTAACTTCTTCAACATCTTCTTTAATATCTATTTTAATTTCTTGAATATCTTTTCCATCTTGTTTAATTTCCTGAATACCTTCTTTAATATTTTTTTTTTCTTCTTGAATACTGTCTATCTTTTCTTCGATATTTAACGATTGCTTTTCTATTGCTTCCTTTACAGCTTCTTTTCTATTTTCCTTAACTTCATCTATTTGCCCCTCTTCGACTTCCATCTGGCCTTCCTTAATTTCTGTATTTTTTTCAATAACCTCTATCTGTTTTTCATTAGTTGCACCTATCTGTTCTTCCTTGACTTCCTTTATTTCATCGATTGTCTTCTCAACTATCGTGTTAGATTCAATATCCAAATTTTCTTCATCCCTCTTACTTTTTTTAACATTCTTACTTTTATTCCCTTTTTTATTTATATTTTTATTATTACCTTCCTTTTCATTATCATGCTGAAACTGGTGCTTTATTATTGCTCTTATCACCCCCAACTCAATAATTTGACTATCTGCTTTTACTGGTGTACCAAAAGGATCTAATATTTTTTCAGTCAATATAATAGTTTCTTCATCAACCTCATGTGCCGATCTGACTATTTCATCTTTATTTGTTTCTAAATCTTCATCTATAAATTCATTTTGTTTTGTTTTTTTATCTTTTACAAAATGATTACCAGGTTTTGTTCCATTTTCTGATACAAACGATAATTCTGAGTTTGAATCTGAATCAGAATCCGAGTCTGACTCAGATTCAGATTCAGATTCAGATTCAGATTCAGATTCAGATTCAGATTCGGATGATATTTCAGTGGCAAGCCTTTGTCGCTCCCTTTCATGTTTGACTGCAGCTTCAAATACATCTAAAGGTTTATTTTCATTTAGTTGATTATTTTCGCTATCTGCTTCATTAAAATTTATGTTAACAGTGTTTAAAGTAGTATTTTCATTTATCTTACTCATCTTATTTATTTATTCTCTATTTATTATTTAATATTTATTCTGTAATTGCTCTAAATATTCTGCAAGAAATTTCTCAAATACTCATAGAAAGAAAGATTATACTTGAAGATTTTTCAACCTGTTTAGTACCGGAACCAAAACTTAATGGACACATAGTGTATAAGTAGAATAAGGGAGATATTATGGTTACAAAATTATTTCTGCTTATATAATTTTTATTTTTTAACTGTAAAAATATAGTAAAGTATAAACCCTTTCCTTAATATAATTACCTTGTTAATACCCTTAAGGTATTGGGTTTTATCTCTGAACACTAAATCATACAAATACAGTTTTTGAAAATGATGAAATAAATTGAAAAAGACCCGCCAAATTTGTAAAATAATAGATAAAATAAAATAATAAATATATATATGGGGAACTTTCACTAAGATGACAGATAGGAAAAATAAATTATTTAGTTACAATGGACTATTTTTCGGTTTACTATGTGCTTTTAGGGCTAAAGATGCGTTAAAAATGCCTATTCTTGACTGTGACGAAACATTTAATTTTGTTGAACCTTTAAATTTTTTACTTCGTGGAAATGGATTTATGACTTGGGAATATGAGAATAAGTTTGCATTAAGATCATGGAGTTTTATTGCAATTTTCGGGCAAATTATTAGATTTTTGGAATTATTTTTTTTAAAAAAATATATTAATTTTCAACTAAATCCAAAATATTTCTATTTTGTTTTAAGGTTTATTTTAGGATTTTTTTCTTCTTATTCTGAATATAAGTTATATAAATCTATTTCTATTTCTATATCTCCTACAGTTGCTAATTTGTATGCTATTTTTACAATTTTTAGTGCTGGAATGTCACATGCTTCTGTATCATTTTTACCGTCTTCTTTTGCAATGATATTAATTACTCTTGCACTTGCGTATTCTTTAAATTCTAGTCTTTATTGTATTTCCTACAATGGTACTGTAATTAGTGTTGATTCTGAAGAGCAAAATTTGGTTGTAGATAAACAAAAGAAAGATGCAGATATGGAAAATAAGGAAATTGATAACACTATTGAAATTAACAAGAATAAAAATGATGAAAGTAAAACTAAAAATAGTAAACCAAAAATTAGTTTCATAAAAAAAAATGATAGCAAGTCAATCGCTATTAAAATTGCAGAAGAAGCAGAACCCTTAAGATGTATTTCAAGAGCATCTGTACTCATATTTATTGCTGGGATCTTAGGCTGGCCTTTTGCTCTCGCAATGGGTATTCCAATAATTGCCATGAGAAGCATTTTATGGAGAAATACCACTTTTCATGATGCATTAGCTCCAGGTGCATTTATATGTTTATGTTTAGGTGTTGCATTTACTTTATTTGATTCAATAGCATATACAAATTTTTCTATTAACAATATTGATAATAATTATAAATTAGGTTGGAAAAATTTAGTTTTATATGCCTTTAATATAGTTAAATATAATGTCTTTTCATCTGAGACATCTCCAGATTTGTTTGGAACTGAACCGCCGTCTTTTTATATTAAAAATCTTTTACTTAATTTTAATATATTATTTCCTTTGTCATTATTACCTCCTTTGGTGGTTCCATTATCTTACCTATTTTCTTCTTCTTCCAAGTTAAACAGCGAGAATAAAAATAAAAAGTTAAACATAACAACAAAAAATAAAAATTCACTTTGGGATAAATTTGTTTCTCGTTATGGTAATAAACTACCATTTATTTTAGCATGGCCTTTCTGGTTTACAATTATGATCTTACAACCTCATAAAGAGGAAAGATTTTTATATGTTGCTTATGGACCTTTACTTTTCAATGCAGCTATAAGTTGTGATATTATTGTTAACTTTATTTTACCTGTATTGCAAGAAGTATTATTAACTCGAGTTGCAACTATTTTTTGTTCATACACATTTTTAGCTATAGTAATAGTTTTATCTTCATTTATTTCTAATCTACGAACTACAGCACTTGAAGAATACTATTCTGCACCTTTATATATTTATGATTCTTTAATGACTAAAGATATGGCAAATATTTCTGACTCAACTTTATGCTTAGGACAAGAATGGTATAGATTTCCAAATTCCTTTTTCTTACCAGAAAATATAACTCCTCAATTCATTGACACACCTGCATTTGGCGGGTTAGTTCCTACACGTTTTAATACCCCTCCTGCACCATTTTTTTCAGATTCACAATCTACGTATTGGAATATGTTTAGTAGATTAAAATATGTTGGTGCAGCATCTTTACAGCCAAGTGGAGCATTGAATAATTTAAATATAAAAAACCAAGACTTATACATGGATCCGCAAAATTGCAATTACATAGTTACTGCAAATTTTAATAATGATGGTAATTATGAAATAAAAAATTTAACTAAGCATCTCAAAAATGCTACATTTAAACCATTGAAATGTATAAATTTCCTTGATTCTGAAAATTCTTCTGGAATTGGCCGATATTTATATATTCCAAATTCATTTCATCGAGCTACAAATACTGTATTAAATTATGTACCTTATTGTATATATGAACGTACTTTTACTAGTTAAATATATTTTATTCTATTCTATTTATTTTGTTATAGTTGTATATGATTTAATTATTTTAATTCTTTTTTCTTCTTTAAAAAAACAAAAAAATAAAATACATATAAGTAAATTTTAAATAGATTCTATCAAAATAAATATTATCAAAATAGATATTCTCTAACGTATTCTATATTATTCTTTATTTTTTATTTTTAATATACAAATTTTTGTTAATAATAAATTAAATGTCAATTTTGTATTATTTTGTTCCCCCGTTTATATACCCCGGACATAAACTCCCAAAATAGTAATTTATTCCCCAATGATCTTAATTTCCTAATTTGACTAAAAAAATTAAAAAAATAAAAAAAAACTCTTTAGATAAACTATTTTTATATTTCATACTTTTAACTATAAAAAGATTATAATTAATTTAATCTTAAATTAAAAATTATTATATATATATATATATATATTTTAAAAAAATCTATTATAAATTTTCATAATTTTTTTTCTTTTTCTCCTTACTAAATACATATCATCTAAATAAATTATTATCAGCAGAGTCACTTATTAAAAATTAATAATGTTAGTTGCTGGTAGCTTGATAATATTAATTTTGTTTTTCGTTGCCATACGAAAAAGTGATTTTTTATTTGATAGTATCAGAGCAAAATTAAAACTAATAGTAAATAATCACAATGATAAAAGTGACATTAAAAAAAATAACAAATATAAAAAAAATATTGATCAATATGCCTACTCAGGGAATTATGAAGAAATCCAAAAAGCAATTAACATAAATAAAGCAAGAACTCCAGGAAAATGGACTTCAATTCCTATGAAATTTAATAACCCTGGACCATACCCAAATTGGTCAGTTATAGACACAAAACCCTTACCTTATAGACCATTTAAACATATCTATCACGTTACTATGGGAATTAGATCAGTTTCCTTAAATGATTGGATTGAGTTAGATAACCATTGGTTAGATTATCACCAAAGAAAATTAGAGAGATTTACAGAACAAGAAAATGGTGAAAAAAATGATAAAAATAAAGAAAATGATTGGCCCTTAATATATTCAACTGCTCCTGAGGCATATGATGCAGCAATTGAAGCTTTAAATTTATTAGTTGATTATTTAATTGCTAGATATCCTTCCCTTTTTGCTCCATTATATATATCCCAGACTAATGACTCTTTACAAAAAGGCATTCGTATTATATTAACAGATGAGGTGTTTGATATTTCAGAATCTTTAACAAAATCTAAAAAACTTGCTTATGATCCTATGAGAATTATCAGTTCTTTAATACAAGATGATGTTGCTATTCTTTTAGAAGGAGAAAATGGGAATTACTATCTTAAAGCTGGTTGTATAGCATTGGCTGGCTTTTGGAGATTAAGAGATAAGATAAATATGTCTCTTTCAGAGATACATACTTCTGGAAGTGTACCTCAATATGAATCAAAACTTAAAATTCCTATGGAAAGATTTTTTACAAGAATTATGCCTGATAAACCTGTGGCAAGAAATAATTATTTTGTTCAATTAGATGATGATGTTGCTTGGTCACATGCAATAGGTTCAGAATCTTCGCAAAAAATAGGTTGGTATACTGCAATGCCGGCAGATGATATTTCAAAACTTATGTTTAGATCTGAGAGACAAACTGTGCGGAGGTTACCTAATTCTGGTGCTATATTCTTTACAATTAGAACATACTTTCACCCAATAACATCGTTAGCAAATGAACCTTATGTTCCTGGAAGACTACTAGATGGATTTTCTTCTTGGTCTGATGATGTAGCAGAATATAAAGGTTTAAACAAATTTAAAGATATTTTATTCCCATACTTATTTCAAAAACATAAAGAACAGGTAGAAAATGGTTTAGATTTAAATTCAGAAACTTCTAATTTTCCTTTTTAAATATCTTTTCTAGTTTAGCATGAAATATAGCTTTTTATATCTGTTTGTAAAAAAAAAAAAAAAAAAAAAAAAAAAAAACAATAAATGTATATGCATATGAGATTACTGTAAGTGTAAATGTATTAGAAAAAAAAAAAAAAGAAACTACAAAAAAAAAATTAAAATAAATAAATAAAATATATGTCATTTAATAATCATTCTACATTCCAAATTCGAATGCACTCATATCAGGTTCTAATATAGAATTGACTGACGGTGTTTCCTTCCAAGATCCCTGCTTTTTCTTCATAAAATCATTAAAAGCATCTTCGTTTTTATCCCCAACTTTTTCATCTGTATTTTGAACTATATTCTCTTTATTTTCATTACTCTCTGTTCCATTTCCATGTTCTACATTATTGTTAATCAATTTTTTCGACTCAATTGTGGAAGAAATAAACTTCCAATTTTTTACTAAATCTAAGGCCAAAACATCGCAACCCATTCTATCATAAACATGCACTGTTCGCATTACAAACCCAAATTCATCGATTTCATCATTATTAGCAACAGATCTTCCTTCAGAACTCTTTAACCGTAGTTGTTGATAAAGCACAGATAAAACCGGATCATTAACTAGAAATGACTTCCTAATAGCTTCATCATCCTGTAATTTAATATGAGTCAAGAAAGACTGAATACTTTCAACATATGGATCATCGCCAATATCTCTATTTGGTGTATTTAATTTCGGCCCTGAGACTTTTATTTCTTTTTCCTTCCCACTTGTACTATCCATATCAACTAATGAAGTTGCACTAGACGGAGTATCAGTCAATAAAGAAGAAGCTATTGTCAATGAATTTAATATGCTGTTTTTTGCGTTATTTTTATTATATTCATCAAATACATTATTATCCACCAATGCTTTAATCGCTTCCGTACGCCTGTTTAACATAAATAACGTCAAGCTTTTCATCCACCGATCCCCTAATTTATCCGCCATGGGAATAACTTGATCTTGCAATAATTTTTGTAACACAGGTCCAACAGAATTATTATTTCCATCTCTTAAATTTATATTTTCTGTATTACACTCATAAACTCGTGAAATAGCTACTGCAAGGTGTACATCTCCGAGATTTCTTACACATACATTTACTGCATCAGAAAGACTATCTCCAAGTAAAAAAAAAGCTGCAGCATATTCGAATTCATGTTTTGAAAGTAAAGCATATGCATTTTTTTGTGCAGCAACTTTCCATCTACGTTCTGTAAAATCGTTAGCTAAAAACTTTAACATTTTTGCCTGATCTTTATGCCCGTATGCCATTCGCCATAATCGGTAAAGTACAGCTTTCTTCTTAAGGGCCAAATAATAAATTGTACAAGGTACTGGATTATTACCTCCACCGGTAAGTGTAAAGGCATTTCGAGCAACTGTTTCAAAAATGTCTAGAACGAGTTTTTGATCTTTTACCCAAAAAAAAATACCTAAAGCTCGTGCATCAGACCATAATATTTTCCCATCTCTCCCACTTTCTACGTTCAAAATTTGTAAAAGAGGCTCTTGAGATTCAGAATGTAAGGCCCAACAAAAATCTCGAAAGTGCATGCTAGGTTGAGTATGGGGATGCACCATAAATAATCTATAAGACATTAAAAATCTTAATCCATTTGAATCAATACTACGACGATGTGCTTCTAAATCTGTCATACATTGTATTAAACTTGCCAAGGTAATTTGCTGATGGCCAGTAAGATAAGGCAAAGAGACACGATTTAAAATCATACACAATGCTTTACCAACTTTATCATTAAATCCGTATTCTGTTAATGAAGGAGATAAAATATCAAAAGCACTTTCATTTGTTAATGCATGCTTTGAGCTTCCATCATTATTATTAACTAAAAAAGTTTCAGAGATAGGGGCAAAAAGTTGTGCACGTTCTTCTTTTCTAATGTTTATGTTGTTCCCGGAATTGTCTTGAATTATATCAGCACCTTCAATCTGAGTAAAGTCTTCAACACACATTCCCAAAGTAGAGCTAACCTGTGCAGTTATATCCATATGGTTTTTTGTTCCATTAACGAGAGGAGTGGAATTTAATGAAGACAAGTAAATAGCATCTGGGTTATTCTTATAGTCATTTTCATTAGATAAGCCATCATCAAAGAATAGTCGTTCTTCCTCTTTTTTGCGCTCAGAAACTTGGAGTTCCTTTAATAAATTAACCAATATTTTCTTGACTGCATTTGTTTTACCAATATAGATAGCCTGTGAAATAAATTGGGGGTGATAAAGTACAAGTGGTCCATTAAGAACTGACACTACAGAAAAAATATCTTGAGAAACATCAGAAAATCTCTGCCCTAACACGCCAACTAATTTATTCTCTTTCTTAGGAATCCATTTATCGTAAATAAAAATTTGATTTCCAGCAGCTACTACAAGTGTTCCATCTTGAAGCCAAGTTGAATCCCCTATAGCGTGAAGAGTATATTGACGTAAGTTTATTTGGCGAAACGAAATCCATGCTGGTAGCTCTCTAGTATAATCATATCTTAATTGGCAATAAAGCAGAATTTTAGAAACAAATCCTACTGAAAGAATGGACTGAGAGTCTGGTGTACAAGTCCAATCAAAATCTTGGATTGTCTCCGCATAATACCCTCCCGCATTAGAAAAGATCTCCTCATATTCAAGACTATTATTTTCTCTAAATGTACTCCAAATACTTAATCTTCTACCATTTGAATCTGAAACCGCGGTTTTATTCAAAGAAGAAGAGCGAGCATTGGTAATATTTTGCAGCCCAGTATTAAAATTTGATGTTTGTAACCAATAAAGATTGCTATTTGAATTATGCAAGCTTTTAATAAATTCATCATTCAACATATCACTTGGATCCTTGCTAAAATTTTGTATATGACAAGTCCAATTTTTAATTATCCCTGTAGTTGATACGGTTGTTAATACACTAACTTGGAATTTATCCAAAAAATCAGAAGAAACTGTACGCATCTGTCCTACGGGATCAATAGGGAAAATAAATGAAATATCATCTGGATCTGGAAGCGAAAAAGAAGTTATTTCTTTAATATATTGTTCCGTAATATCTACTCGCCATAATATACCAGATTTATCGTTATTAATTAAAATAATGTGATATATTGTATTACTTGCTTCGGGAATTATAGTAAAACATAAAGGAGAGACATGAACTGGAAAAAAAACAGGGCATTTATCTATACTTTCCGCCTTCGGTCCATCTATAGTACTATTGTTTAAAGGATTGGTTGACCATAAAATAACATTAGTCTCATGAAGAGTTACAATAAAATTTCCAGAGCTTAAAACAACTATGCGTAAAACTTTTGAAGGCATGTAGCCTATACAGGCCCTGTCAAGCGTTACTTTCGATTCAGAAGATATCTTATCAGTCCCATTATTATTTGAATAATTATTACGATCTATATACTTTGTTAAGTTTTCATTTGTTACATCGTTATGTTTAATGGAAGAAGCTAACTCAGGATACCAAACTACGTTTTCCCAAAAGTCCGAAGTTGTAACTAGAGCCGTGCCATTGTATGTGCGCGAAACTCTTCTAATAGACTTATAATGCCCTGTCCATACATGCGCAAGTTTATACCTATGTTTTTCTTCGCCAGGATCTAGTAGACGGTCCAAGTTAGCAGTATAGTGACACAATTTTCCAGAGACATCATGAATCAATATATTTATATCTGCGTTTTGTAATATATTTTGGTATTTATTAAAAGATTTTTTACAAGATGAATTAAGATCTGATGAAGCCCCAAATGTTGAAATCCGAAGAATATCAGTATTTTGAGGGAAGATATTCATTGGATTTTGATCATGAACAATATTAAACATTCGTATTAGTCTGGGAAACTTATAGCCAGAGTTTTCTATATTCCAAGCTGAAAATCTACCTAATGAGTCAAACACTAGGAGAACATCTGGTGCACTTCTAGCCACTTCCGATAACTGAGCAATTCTATTTTCAACTTCTGATTGAGTACTATTATTATCTAAATCAAGCTTATTTGAAAAGTCAGTAGTATTATTTTCAGCTTGATTTTGTTGTTGATGCTTATTAATAGCAAATTTATAAGTAGCAGCTTCTGCAGCATGAGCAAATGTTCTATAGTCCATAACACAAGCATATCGTTTATTTAATATAAGAGATGAATCGGTATTTTCTCCATAGGAAGAAGTATTTAAATTTACGGAAGGAGGAAAAACAGAATAAAGATCTAAAGAAAACCATAAACGAAAATTTAAAGATATTGAATCATCTAAAGGCGCCCATATACGAAAAACATTATCAGTAGCTAATGAATACAAAGTATTTCTACAAGGCTCATATTTAACAAACGGAGACTTCCATGTCAAAGAAGTAATAGGACAAGGATGTGGTAAATAAGTAAAGTCAAAATCTATATTATTTTCGTCAAAAGATTGTCTACGCCATATTTTAACGAGAGTATCATATTCCCCAGCTGTAGCTATATAATTTGAATCATAAGATAATGCAGCATTATATGTTTTTGAAGCAAGTTCAAGACTCCAAGTACATTTAGCAGTAAATGATTCTTCAATATCATACAAGGCAAAGTGTTCATTTAAGGAAATTAATTGATTATTAGAAGTCCAAAATATATATTGAGATGATAATGAGTTTGGTAAAGGAATCGAAACCATTAATTGCCAACGTAAAGATTCTACATCTATAAAAGATGATAAAGAAGTGTTGTTAGGGTAAAATATAGAGATATTATTTCCTGAAGCTACAGCTATTTTTCCAGTGTTTTCATCCATATCTACTGCTACACCATCATTATCGAGATATATCGTTTGAATTAATTCTGACCATTGAGAAATTATAATTAAATTATTACCTGAGAGATATGCCTGCGAAAGTAGAATAAAAAAATAATAAAAGTTAGCAAAAAGTATAGAAAAAAGTATAGAAAAAAAAAATAAAAATATTCGTAAAAAAATAAGTTAAAATAAATAAAAATAAAAATAAAAAACACATACTAAAATCCAAACATTTTGCCATTCGATAGCAGAAAAAGCTGCCTTTACAGAATTTGGTTTTCCAGGTAAAATTCGAACGCCCATTTCATCTTATTATGTTTAATCCAGATTGAGTTTATTTGTAAGTTATTATACGTACATATATATATAGAACACATATATGTAAAAAAAAAAAAAAAAAAAAAACTTTTCAAATATTAAATATAATAAAAAAATTAAAATAAAATATTTTCTAATAGACTCACAATTAAAGATCCCGATTCAATTGTATAGTGAAAAAAAGGGGAAACAAAACAATTCTATAGAAAACCTATAAAATATATATTTTAACCTTTTCGAAATGCGACTGAATCGTAGCATAACCAACCACCTATTGGAAAATAAATTATAATCATATTATAAAGAATTCCTTTTTAAATAGTTTATTATAACATTCGCTGTATTAACCCTAACTTTTATTTTTTAGATTTTCGATTTTGGTCTTCAATATTTATTTTTATATGCAAGTTAAACAATCTTAGTATGTTTTGAATATAGATTGTAATAATATATAAAAAATAAATATAAACTAATTAATTTGAAAACTTGTCGTTAGTTGCATTGTTAAAAAATAATATAAAACTATTGGATGGTAAAAATAGAATTTATACGTATCAAAATAAAATTATAGTTTAGCATGAAATTTAATTAGACGATTTTCTGTTTGTTTGTTTATTAATGAGCATCAACGATTATTATTAAATGTTTATATTTTGGTTATTATAATTTAAATAAATTTAACTATATTTAAATTATATTTTAAATTACGAATAGAGTATAATTTAAATACTTTACGGATAAAGTTCTTGATAATATTTTTGTTTTTGTATTTAATTTTAATGTTATAATAGAAAGTTAAAATTTAAAGTCGTTAATTTAGTTGTAAGTAGAGTAAATTGTTATTAATTTAAAAAGTGTTAAAGTATTTTAGAGAGAAAATTTATATATATTTGCATATCTATACTTTTATATTTTTATTATAATTACCTGTCGTTATTATATCAAAAATGTCTTCAAATATAGATGGATCAAGAAATTCAGGAGGAAGGTTGGGAATTTTGCCCGGGATACAATTTAAATCAGTATATATGGCCAATGATTTAAAAAATGAAAATAAAATTAATATAGATAATCAAGAAAGTGAAAGTGGAAGTGGAAGTGATATCTATGAAGATTATGATGATGATGATGAAGAGGAGGAAGAAGAATATGATGAAGAGGAATATAGATCTGATGCGCAGGAAGAATGGGAAGAGTCTATTAGACAGTTACAGTTACTTTTTTCTGTCATATTATTTCCTTTTATAGGGAAATTTTTTGGTAGAAAATTTTCTTATTATCGTAAGTCAATTATTTTGTTTTTTTATTGTTCATGCATTTAACTAACTATTGATACATATATGAATATGTATGTAATACATTATATATATGTATATTTATATGTATTAATTTATATATACTTATATAAATTTATATACGTATATTATTGTATATAATGTATTTTATTCATATATACATATATATT
>JAJMCY010000065.1:19748-36276 GCA_030565755.1 Ascobotryozyma cognata
AAAAAAAAAAAAAAAAAAAAAAAAAAAAAAAAAAAAAAAAAAAAAAAAAAAAAAAAAAAAAAAAAAAAAAAAAAAAAAAAAAAAAAAAAAAAAAAAAAAAAAAAAAAAAAAAAAAAAAAAAAAAAAAAAAAAAAAAAAAAAAAAAAAAAAAAAAAAAAAAAAAAAAAAAATAGTAACAAATGACAAAGAAAACTAGCAACTAAGTGTAAATAATCATCTTAACATGATAAGTATAATAAAACATATACTGAGGATTAAAAGTAAATAGAAAATCAAATATAAAAATTAAATATTAAAAATTAAATAAACAAATAAAAGCATATTTAGCATTTAAAAACATAATACCACAAATCACCAATAACTTATTATTATAATATATATATTATATGCACAACAATAATAGACACTACTCTATTCTAGAAGTATGAATAGATATAACCACAATAATTGCTGAAACTAATATAACGCTACTTATAATTGAAATTATATATATAACATAAGGAGTATATCTTGAGTTTCTTACTCGTTCGACAGTTTGGCGAAAATTAAATCCTGATAAGAATATATTAAATGAATCAAAAGAATATTTTCTCCTGCTATTTCCATTAACATTTATAGAATTGTAACTATTTAAATTGTTTGAGTTATTTAAATTGTTCTCATTGTTTGAATTATTTGAATTATTAAGTAAACCTGTTGTTTCGCTTTCCATTTTGTGGAGATAAAAATATTACTATAAATTAATTTATATTTACTATTAATCAGATTTACTATTAAAAATTATAAATAACAGAAAAAATTATCCATTATATATTTATTTTAAATTTTTAACATTTAGTTGTGAAAACTTTTATAATTTATTCGATTTACACAGTACAAGAAATTAATAAACATAAATATATATTAGCATATTACAGCTTTTATTATCTTATTATTTCATTTTGTCAATATAATTATTGAAAACAGCCAAAAATAATACTTTGTGGTTACCATGGTAGCCCATAAATTTCTTTAAATGGCAATGAAAACAAATTTGAATTTATTTAGCAACCACGTACAAATAAATATATCCAAAAAAAGAAAAATAAAATATTCAGTGTAAACAAATCGCGTATAAGCGAAAGAAAATGAAAAATATATAAATTCACAGTATGAAAACATAATGAAATAGAAATTTTATTTACAAAATAATAAATTTAGTCGTTTAATACTGCTAGTATTATAATAAAATTATTAGGTTTTGGTACCCCATGAAGAGTTTTTTTGGTTGCTAGGCTTTTTGTACTTTTTTGTTTTTTTTTTTTTAACCATTTTTTATTGCTTTTTATTGTTTTTTTTTTTTTTTTTTTTTTTTTTTTTTTTTTTTTTTTTTTTTTTTTTTTTTCCTTTTTTTTTTTTTTTTTTTTTTTTTTTTTTTTTTTTGTTTTTTTTCTATGGACTTTAGTTTGATATTATTTTTAATATTTTATAAATATGGAAGCTGATGTAAGTGGTTCATTAATTAATGGCGATATTTATAGTAATAATGAGGATAAAAATAACAAAGGAAAAAAAAATATTAATCTAAATGAAAATTTAAATTCAAATAAAAATGAAAATGAAAATAATAGCTTAAATTCAAATTTAAACCCAAATTCAAAGTCAAATTCAAATCCGAACTTAAAAAATTTAACTTCATTTGACACTTATATTTATACCACTCGGGATATAAAAATATTAGAAAAAATAATTAAATATGTTGAATCAGAATCTGAAATAAAAGATACCACTAATAATAATGACTCTTTTCTTATAATGTTTCGTGCTTATGATTATATTTTAAAAGAAGAAAATGTTAACCCAGCTACTGATAGAGTTTTATTCCCTTTTATTGTTGCTATGGCGAGAGCAGATGGTACTTCATGGCGGGAACGTTTTTATTCAACCATCCAATCTCTTCCTCACGAAGGTTTAATAACTTCAACAGAAATTTTAAACAATAAAATTTTTACATTAAATAATTCTTTAGTTTTATTTGAAAATGTTTTTCTTTTAAGGCGCTTTTTTCATTTTTGGGTAAAAAAAACAACAAAAGTAATGCGTAATGATGTTCAAAACGCACAATTAGCTCAAAAGTTTTTTATAAATAGCACATTAATTAAATTTTTTAATATATGGAATTCACATTTTCACTACTATAATAATAATTTATTTTCAGAATCATTAAATAAAAATAACTACTTACTAAAAAAAACTTTTTTCAATAAATGGAAAACGAAGCTAAAAAATTTAAATCGATCTCAAAGAGTAGCTTCTTTGTTTTTGAAACGTTCGATTTTATTTCTTTGGGAAAAAAAACTTAAATTCTTTTCTACGGCATACGTTCTTTCAGCTGATAATATATACAATCATAATTTAACTTCAGTTTTTTTCCATAAGTGGTATGTTCTTACTTGCTTTGCTCGTGCCCAGATTTTACCTCAAAAACAGATTACTTTACAATTTCTTAAAGTTTGGCTAAACGCCTTAAAACGTAATAAAATACTTACGAAGTCTGCTTCTAACGAAGAGAAAAAAAGAACTTTAGCCACTATTTTTGCTGTTTGGAAAGACAATAAACAAAAATTTTCAAATTTTTCTTTGGCAAGTGAAAAATTTTCTCGTTCTTTGATTTTAAAAACTTACTTTATTTATTGGCAAGATGCTTCTACTCTACATCAGATAAAGGTTTATGCTGAAACGAAATTTAAGAGAGCTTTAATGTTACAATATTTTTCTTTTTGGAAAATAAAATTAAGTAAAATTTATTTAGAAAACAAACATGATACGGATATAACTTTAGCGAATTCTTTTTATGCGAAAAACTTGAAGAAAAAATATTTTAAAATATTATATCTATCTTCTTATGAAATTGAATTTTCTCATCGCTATGATATTAAAGTTGTCAAAAAAATAATTTTGTTATGGTTGACAAAAACACGTCGATTAAAAATTTTATCTGATAAGGCTGAGTTTTATGACTTTTTTCATATCGGCTCTGCTGTGATTGAAACTTGGAAAGATGGAATCGATTTTTACTCTAAAGTCGAATTTGATGCTTGGAATAATCTTTATCTTAAAAAATTATTAAAAAAACAATTTCTTTGTTGGAAATTTGCAACTACTAGATTTATTGCTGAAAAGTCTATTGAAAATTCTATTAAAAAGTCTATTTTAACACGTTTTTTTAATAATTGGAATAAATTAATGCATGATTATGCACAGGCAGATGATTTTTATAATACAAATCTTCAACGTAATAGCTTAAGAGATTTAAAGTTAAGAGCTAGGGAAGTTAAGTTCTTGGCTAAATCTAATGCAACTTTATTATTTAAAGTTATTAAGACATGGACTCTTCAGGAACGATGTGGATTACTTGTTCGTGTTCGTGAAAGTCAATTATTATATGGGATATTAGAAAAATGGGCCATCCGCACGAATAACTATTGTTCTTATCTATCTTCAAAAGCAGATTCCTTTAATAGAGAATTACAGCTTAATTTACAGCATCGTTTACTATCTATTTGGAAAAAACGTCTATTAGCAGAATGTAAAAAAACAGAAATGGCAGATTCTTACTCAGCTTATGTTAATACTCATATGGGTTTCTCTGTTTGGGTTGAAAGGGTATACGTGATTTCTAGATTAAATAGAATTGCTTTTGAATGGTATGCAAACAAAACTAAAGAAAAAGTGTTTACTTTTTGGTTATCTAAATATAAACATGCGAAATATGCTAGAATGGAAAGTCTTGCGAAGGATTTTAATTTTCTTCTTAATAAGCGATTAATGATGAAGACTTTTGTTACTCTCATATCCAAATGGGAACTTGCGAAACAAAATCGAAATTTAGCAGAAAATTTCTATTCAGATCACTATGGTTTAAATTTATTAGAGAAAACTTTACAAATATGGATATCTAGAAGTTTAAATGTGTCTCGTCTGGATCATTTATCAACACATCTATACCATGAAAAATTGCTGAATCATATTTATACTATTATGACTAATAAAATGGATACGCTAAGACAAATGGAGAATGAAGCTATAAAATATAATGAAGTACTTAATATGCGAATAAAATCAAAAACATTCCGAAGATGGTCACTTATGATGTTGCGAATGAAGACAATGCTATCTCAAGCAAATGCACTTTCTAAACGATTCGAAGCTGCTGAGTTAAAGAAAATATGGAGTGAATGGATGATGAGATATTTGGATACAAAAGCAGCAAAAGATTATGATAAAGAGGACAATAGGTTATATTATAAAGACGAAGGTGATAAAAGTTTTTTAAATGCATACCCTTATTCTTATCAAAATCCAAGTATGCAAAACGGTATGTATTCAAATTCGAAGTCTACAATATCCTCGCAAAGTGCTGAAGAAAGTACTCTGGTAGGTGGAAGTAGGATGGATGACATGGATAGTTTTAAACATGCCAAAGGGATATTATTAGATAATAACCGAAGCACAGAAGATAATGAAACTAGTAATAAGTTGGATACTTCTCAGGTCGTATCTACTTCGAAGAAACTTAATTTCGTTACTAAAAACAATATCATTTCTGTAGGTAATGAGAATTTAAATTTTTCCACTCCAAAAACTCCGACAAGAGTAAAACAATATGTCCCTAGCTCTACGGAGCGTTGGCGTATGTTGAAGTCGACACCATCGCTTAAGCATAATAAAGGTGAAAGACTAGTCCCAATAATTAATAAACAATCAAAACTTAGACAACAATATAATGACAATAAAGAACAGAATAATTTTTAGGTGCATTTTTATCTGTATGGGAGGGGGAGCTTTTTTTTCTTTTTTATTATTATTTTTTTTTTCTTTTTTTACATTTTCATTTTTCTTTTAATGCAGCATATCTGCATGCATTGTATTTTAAAGACCTTATATTGGATGTTTTGTATTATAGTTTATGTACATTATTGGGTAATAATTATAAGATAGACTGTATAACGTAATTTTAATTTAAACTAATTAATTCTTATATAAATTTTCTATGCAAATCTTCTTAATATCTCTGCCTCTAGTATTGGATAAATAATATCCGAAGTTTCTCCAGCAACTTCGTAAAATATATTATTTTTAGACTTATAATAGTCTATCAAAGGAGCAGTATCTTTTTTAAAAGCATCTATACGTTTTTTAAAAACAGCCTAGATATATATAAGAAGAAAAAAAAAAAAAAAAGATAAGAAAAAAAGTTAGAAAAAATAAAAACAATGATATAAAAAAAAATAGTAAATGCCATGTTAAATCATTTTCTATACTTACGGGATTATCATCAGGACGTTTGCTTAGTGGTTCACCTGTTATATCATCTTTTCCGGGTACTTTTGGGGGATTGTATGTTAAATTATATACTCTTCCAGAAGGGATATGCTAAATCAGATTAAATAATCAAAAAATAAGAAAAATAAGAAAAAATATAGTGGTTAAAAAATGTTAAAATTCTTCATATAATCAAACATAAGAAAAAACCTATACACACCACATATCTATTTTCAATTCTATCTAATATGACTTTTTCTGGAACTTGCAAATCAACAACAAAATTCAACTCGGCATCATGCTTAGACAAAAACTTATCTAAAGCTTCAGCCTGCAATCTAGTACGGGGGAATCCATCCAACAACCAAGTTGAATTAGGGTTAAGCCAACCATTTTTTTTTAATTCAATTTCAATTAAATTAATAATAGTTTGATCCGGTACTAGTTTACCATCTGAAATAATTTTTTGAACTTGAAGACCTTAAGTTATTAGTAAAACTTGATAGAAGTATTTATTCAATAGATAAAAATTAATATTACCAATTTGAGTTTTTTCAGCAATATTTTTACGCAATAAATCTCCTGAGGACACTGATTCAAGTTCTCCATGAAATTTTTTCAATAATCTAGAAGTTTGAGTTCCTTTTCCTGAACCCGGTGCACCTAAAAGAAGCATTCTAAGGGATTTTTTCAGAAGTGTCATTTTATAGTTGTATAAAAAAAAAAAAAAAAAAAAAAGAAAACTTCCTGTAATATTATTATTTTAATTTAGAAATTGGCTATATTATTTAACTAAATAAGCTCTGTTGCTTTTTGCAGCAATGATGAATGCAATTAGAATTCGTTAAATAAATAAATTTCAAAATTATAACGTTACAATATAATGACTATATATATAGACAGACATTGAATGAAATTGTTAGGTAAAGGTATAACCCAAAAAACTATCCTGTTGCTATGAAATTGGTAGGGCTATTAAAAACCATTTGCTTCCATGACAATGCTTCTCAATTTCCCTAAAATTTACTTTGTTACCATGACTACCAAACAGAAACGATAACCTCATACAAATTAACAAACATACTAAATATAATATAACAAAATAATAAAACTAAAAAAATCTAAGAATATTTATTAATTCTAGATAGAAACACCCAAAAAAAAAAAGAAAAAAAAAAGAAAAGAAAAAAAAAAATAACTTATAATTTAAAAGACAACGATAATTAATATTATTCATTGTTTTTTTTTTTATTTTATCTGTTTGTTTTTATAAATTATAAAAACTAATACTGAATAGTGTGAGAAATGTTCGGGTTTGGTAAAAAAGAGAACTCTCATCATAATAATCCTTATTCTTCTATTCAAGAAAATAGTGGATCTTCAGAAGGAAGTTCACCTAATCCGTTAAGTGGATCTTTTTTAAGAGGGGCATCTAGAAATATAGAGAGAGCTATGCATGGTCATAATGATGGTGGTGCTGTTCCACCACCTGCGTATTCTTCTGGGTCAGGATCTGGAAAGTCAAGAGGCAGACCGGGTAATTTTAAGGTAACTCAAGTTCCAACTAATGATTTGGTATTTTCAAATTGTATAATTGGATGTCCGTCAGATTTTTCAAATGGAGAAAATATTCTCATAAATGATTTTTATGCCTTCACTATTAAAACTCATTCTGGCGTGGAAGCTGGATGCTTGGGAGTATCCAATATTATGAGAATTTGGGCTGGACTTTCGTTAGAAGAATCTGTTAGTGTTTCAATTTATAGTGATAATTTAAAAAAATATATTAATATAATGGAAGTTGAAGTTGATTATTTAAGTGCAAATAGAGCATCTACGCAATCTATTGATACTATTAAGTTAAGCAAATTACTTATCACTAATTTTCAAAATCAAATTTTTGCTCCTTCACAATTATTTTTAATGGAATACAATGGTTATAGGCTTAAATTAAAAGTAAAGTCGTTAAGAATATATGATTTAGATGAAAAATCAGAGTCTAGTATTATAGCTGCTACTACTCCTGAAGTTAGAGGTATTATTACGTCAGCAACTAAGTTTCAATTCACTCCAGCACCAAATTCAGTGGTTAAACTTAAAGGTTCAGGAACTTCTGGGGGAATATCAGGTTCTTCATCTTCTTTGGATAATAGTCCTTTATTAGATCCAAAATTTAATATTGAGAGTTTAGGAATTGGTGGTCTTGATAAAGAATTCTCTACAATTTTACGTCGTGTATTTATTCCAAGGATTATTCCTAAAGAAGCTAGAGCGAAAGTTAATTTGCCATACACTAAAGGTTTATTACTTTATGGACCTCCAGGTACTGGTAAAACTCTTATTGCCTCAAGAATTGGTAAAATGCTGAACAGTCGGGAGCCTAAAATTGTAAATGGTCCATCTATTTTAAGTAAATATGTGGGCCAATCAGAAGAGAATCTTAGGAACTTATTTGCGGAAGCAGAAAAGGAATTTAAATCAAAAGGTGATGATTCTGAATTGCATGTAATTATCTTTGATGAAATGGATGCTCTTTTCAAATCTAGAGGTTCTACAGGTGGTGATACTGGTGTTGGTGATTCAGTAGTAAATCAACTTTTAGCAAAAATGGATGGCGTTAATCAGCTTAACAATATTCTTATAATAGGGATGACAAACAGGATTGACTTGATCGATAGTGCTTTATTACGTCCTGGTAGATTTGAAGTTCAATTAAAAATTTCTTTACCTGATACTAAAGGAAGATTACAAATATTACAAATTCATACAGCAACTATGCGACAGACAAATACATTAGCACCAGATGTTGATTTGAATGAAATTGCTCGTGTAACAAAAAACTTTACTGGTGCTGAACTTTTTGGATTAGTTAAGGATGCTACTACTTTTGCATATATGCCTTTGATTAATTCGCAAGCGAAGCAAAAGGATATTATTAATGTTAAAGTTAATATGAAAGATTTTTTAGATGCTATTGATGAATGTAAGCCAATGTTTGGTTCAGATGAAAAAGCTATGGAGAAATATGTTGGATATGGTATTGTTAAATATTCTTCTCATATTGATGCATTAGTTGAAGAAGGAAAATATGAGATTATGAAGGTTCAGAATTCTCATCTTCAATCTGCAATTTTAATTCATGGACCTATGGGTTCAGGTAAGACAGCACTTGCAGTTAATCTTGTATTAAATTCTGGATTTCCTCATGCAAAGATTATTACCCCTGTTGATTATGTAAATTGTACAGAATACTCTAAAATTTCAAAACTTTCTCAAGAGTTTAAGAATTGTTATGAATCAGACCTCAGTGCACTTATTATTGATGATATTGAAAAGATTTTTGATTATGCACCTATTGGACCTAGATTTTCTAATACGGTTTTGCAAACATTGACAGCATTGATAGCTAATATTCCACCTGAAAATAAAAGATTACTTATTATTGCGACAACTTCAAATAGATCAATCTTATCACATTTAAATATTTTAAATTTATTTAGTAAAGAATTGGCAGTACCTGCTATTATGAATCTTGAAGAATTAAATGCATTAATTCAAGGAATTAAATTTACAGATTGTTCTATGTTTACTAATTCTATTCCTTTAATTAGAGAATTTACAGGTACCGAAGAAGTTGGAATAGGTGTAAAGAAAGTTATTTCTAATTTGTTATCTGCTAAATATAGTGATAAGCCTGTAGAATATTTTGCAGAATTAATGTCTTCTTCTATAGCTTCTAGGGATTTATAGATGGGGTTTGGTTTTATTTAATTGATGGCATTGTTTGAATTATATATATTTATACTGTTTTATGACATTATATTGTGAAATAAGATGCCATATTATTGTATGTATAGTATACTTTACTTGTTCTTTAGACAGTTTATAGTACATATATCATTTATTATACATTTATTATACATTTACCATAAATACAAAAAATAAATATATCAAACACAAAAATATTTACATATTCTACTTTATTTTTTTACTCATTTTTTTCGTATTTTTCTTTTATTTTATGCATATTATATTAAAAAGTGATTGTCTTTTGTGGTTTCTATAATAAAACTATGAATAGGGTAACCTTCCAGCTGACTCATACATGAAAAATATAAAATACTCTAAAAATTTTAATTTTTACTTTTAGCAAGTGAAAAATAAAAAAATAAAAATACATAATAATAATTATATAGAAACACTTTAATTTGTTTGTTTATCTATTTATTTTATTTATTTTATT
Organism: Ascobotryozyma cognata; assembly: GCA_030565755.1. Taxonomy (NCBI): domain Eukaryota; kingdom Fungi; phylum Ascomycota; class Trigonopsidomycetes; order Trigonopsidales; family Trigonopsidaceae; genus Ascobotryozyma; species Ascobotryozyma cognata. Next base: position 29,296 of record JAJMCY010000065.1, read on the forward strand.
TACCTACATTTTATTTTTTCTTTATTTTATATTATATATTATAAACAATTTTGTATATATATAAATAATAATTTTTTAGTATTGATTGATTACGTTATTTGGATACTTTTTTCCCGGGCTTCCGGCTATTTTATTTTGCTTGCTTAATTAGGCTTTTTTAAAATTTCAGGTTAGAAAAAAAAAATTAATAAATAAATAATAATAATAATAAATAAATAAATAAATATATAAATAAAAAGAAAAAATAAGTGATTTATTTGGCATGAATTTTCCAAAAGAAGAAGAGCATGTGCTAAGTTTATGGAAAGAGTGGGACGCTTTCCATACATCTTTAAAGCTTTCTGAAGGAAAACCAGAGTTTACATTTTATGATGGACCGCCATTCGCCACAGGAACACCTCATTATGGACATATTCTTGCATCAACAATTAAAGATATTGTTCCAAGATATGCACACATGACTGGACATCATGTTGAAAGAAGATTTGGTTGGGATACACATGGTCTTCCTGTTGAGCATGAAATTGATAAACGAGAGGGTATTCAGGGTAAACAGGATGTATTAAATATGGGTATTAGTAACTATAATGCTAAGTGTAGAGAAATTGTGATGAGATATGCTTCTCAATGGAAAACTACTATTGATCGTCTTGGAAGATGGATTGATTTTGAAAATGATTATAGAACTTTATATCCTACATTTATGGAATCAGTTTGGTGGGTTTTTAAACAAATTTATGAAAAGGATATGGTTTATCGTAGTTATAGAGTCATGCCATATTCTACAGCTTGTACTACTCCTTTAAGTAATTTTGAAGCACAACAAAATTATAAAGATGTTAATGATCCTGCGGTAGTTATTTCGTTTCCTTTAGTAAATGACCCTAAAACTCTTATTTTAGCATGGACAACAACTCCTTGGACTTTACCTTCAAATATTGCTCTTTGTGTTAATCCTAATTTTGAATATATTAAAATTCATGATGAAAAATCTGGTAATAATTATATTATACTTGAAACTCTTTTAACAACTCTTTATAAAAATCCAAAAAAGGAAAAATTTTCAATCGTAGAAAAAATTAAGGGAAAAGATATGATTGGATGGAAGTATGAACCTATTTTTCCTTATTTTTATCAAAAATTTAAAGATACTGCATTTAGAGTCATAGGAGGTGATTTTGTTTCCTCAGATTCTGGTACTGGTATTGTACATCAAGCTCCCGCTTTTGGTGAAATCGATTTTGAATGTTGCCAAAAAGCAGGTATTTTTACCGAAAAATTATTGCCACCAAATCCAGTAGATGATGATGGAAAATTTACTTCAGATGTTAGTGATTATAAAGGTCAATATGTCAAAAATGCTGATCGTCAAATTATTAAAGATTTAAAATCAAGAGGAAGATTAATTGTTGATAGTCAAATTAAACATAGTTATCCGTTCTGTTGGAGATCTGATACTCCTCTATTATATAGATCTGTACCTGCTTGGTTTGTTAGAGTTAAAGAAATTATTCCTGATATTCTTTCTTCTTTAGAAAAAACACATTGGGTACCTAATTCTATTAAAGAAGGTAGATTTGCAAATTGGATTGCAAATGCTCGCGATTGGAATGTTTCTAGAAATAGATATTGGGGTACTCCTATCCCAATCTGGACTTCAGATGATTATGAAGAAATAGTTTGTATTGGCTCTATTAAGGAATTGGAAGAACTTTCTGGAGTTACTGGAATTACTGATTTACATAGAGATTCTATAGATAAAATCACTATTCCTTCAAAAAAAGGTAAAGGTGATCTTCATCGTATTGAAGAAGTTTTCGATTGTTGGTTTGAATCTGGATCTATGCCGTATGCTTCTAAGCATTATCCATTTGAGGGCAAGGACAAATTTTTAAATTCCTTTCCTGCTGATTTTATTTCTGAAGGTCTCGATCAAACTCGTGGCTGGTTCTATACACTTTCCGTTATTGGTGTACATTTATTTAAGACTGTACCTTTTAAGAATTGTGTTGTTAGTGGTATTGTACTTGCTTCTGATGGTAAAAAGATGTCTAAGCGTTTGAAAAATTATCCAGATCCCATGGAAGTTATAAATAAATTTGGCTCAGACGCTCTTCGATTATATCTTATTAATTCTCCAGTTCTTCGTGCTGATACGCTTAAATTTAAAGAAGAAGGTGTTAAGGAAGTTGTTTCAAAAGTTCTTTTGCCATGGTGGAACTCATTCAAATTTTTTGAAGGGCAGGTTGAATTATTAAAGCTAGCTCATAATGTTGATTTTAAATATGATCCAAATGGAGAATCGCGGAGTAGTAATGTTATGGACAAATGGCTTTTAGCTAATATCCAATCCCTTCTTGAATTTATTCATGCTGAAATGAAAGAATATAGGCTATATACTGTAGTTCCTCGTCTTTTAGAACTTATAGACAATTTGACAAATTGGTATATTCGTTTTAACAGAAAGCGCCTTAAAGGTGAGTTTGGAGTTAAAGATACAATTAGTGCGCTTAATTCATTATTTGAAGCTGAATTCACACTTGTGCGGGCTATGGCTCCATTCACCCCGTTCCTTTCGGATGGAATTTATCAACGTCTTAAACCATATATCCCTAAGTCACAATTGCCTGCAGATGCCAGATCTGTTCATTTCCTTTCGTATCCTGAGCTTAGAAAGGAACTATTGGATGTAGAAACAGAGAATGCTGTTTCAAGTATGCAAAAGGTGATCGAGCTTGGACGAGTTATTCGAGACAAGCACACTATTTCACTTAAAACCCCTCTTCGTGAGCTCGTAGTAATTCATCATGATAAGAAGTTTTTGGAAAGCATTGAATCACTCAAGCAATACATTATTGAAGAATTGAATGTTCGTGACTTAGTTCTTACCTCAGATGAAGAAAAGTACGGTGTTGAATATCGGTGTGTAGCAGATTGGCCAGTTCTCGGAAAGAAATTGAAAAAAGATATAGTGAAAGTTAAGAACGCTCTTCCCAAATTAACGTCAGAGGAAGTTAAAGGTTACGTAAATAATAAGACGATTAGTGTGAATGGAATTACATTAGTTGATGGTGATTTGAATGTTATTCGTGGAGTTAATCCTGAAAATACAAAAGTAGGATTGGAAACAGCTACAAATCAAGATGTAATTATTATCTTGGATACAAATCTTTACGATGATTTAAAAACTGAAGGGCTTGCACGAGAAATTATTAATCGTGTGCAACGACTTAGAAAGAAGGCTGGTTTGCAGGCTACTGATGAAATTAAGATGGAATATAATATTATTAATGATCCTATCGGGCTTAGCAAAGTATTTGAAGATCATAAAGATTTGATTCAAAAAAGTTTACAAAGACCTGTTGAAAAACAATGTAGTAATTCAGCTGAAAATGATGATAAATTGATTGCAGAAGAGGATCAACAGATACAATCGGCTACGTTTTCTTTAAAGCTTTTAAAATTATGAGTGTTTTAGTATTTAGTCTATCTAATTTTTTGGAAAACTTATATATAGATATATATAAAAGAAGAAAATAAAATGGTACAAACAAGTTAAAACAATCAATTAAAACAATCAATAATTAATAAAAGTTTCTTTTAGATTTTTAATTTTTTTTTTTATGATTTTTTTTTTGTGTTGTATGTTTTATGAAATGTTTGTATTAAAAATTGAATATATTTAGAACTAGTTTACATGATAAAAAAGCATAAAACAAAAGTAAAAAATGAATCCCCCCAACTCAAGTAATAATTTGTAAAATGAAAATAAAAGAAAAGAGTTAAGATAAAGATATGAGGCAGAAACTAGCACGTGATTAAAAATGGCATTAAAATAAATAATAAAGTTAGAATTACCATTTTTTCCCAGTTTTTGTTTGAACACATTTTTTAAAAGCAAAAAACTGTTCTCTACAAACCTGCGGAGATATAGATTTATAATGTTTTAAAACGCATTTTCCGTAGACTATTGCCTGTGGATTAGTTAGTATATAATATATATAGTTATAAATATTTAATAAAGTTTAATATATACCTCTGGTGAACACTCAGCAGCTGCTTTGGCAAGTTTTTCAATACCACCTCTACCAGACCCTTTTCCTGATCCAATGTCTCCTAATGCCATAAAAAAAAAAAAAAAAAAAAAAAAAAAAGAAAAGAAAAGAAAAGGAAAATAGTCAAATATCAGAAATCTAAATTGTGATCAAATTGTCAATTTTATTTCTGTTTTATATTTTTTCTTTTTTTTAAAAAAAATCCTTTAAAATTTTTTTTTTTTTTTTTTTACGTTTTTGAATTATTTTTTTTTTTTTTATTTGTCTTATTCACTTTCCTTTTATAAAAATTGATATTTCAGGGCAAGATGATTTGTTATTTGTATTTAATGACTTTATAAATAGTATAACTAGTTGACGTAGCAACAGTTTAAACGAAGTATTTGCATAGTAACATAAATATTAGACTAAACGATTATCTATATAGCCAGTCTATATCGCCCCTTATATGCTTCGCTAATTATATATTTATTAAAATAGATGATTGGATTTATTTCATTTTTTGATTGGGAAGTTTTTTTATTTAATAGTAGTTTATTTAAAGAGGATATTTAGCATAAATAAAATATTTTTTCAGTATGATTTTGTAAACAGAAACTCTTTATATCTGTTTATTTTTTTATTACCTTTGAAGTTTTTAAATGAAAGCGATAGGTTATTTGTTACATGAACTATATAAACTTACTAAACTATAGAGCTAATCACCTATTGTAAAAATTTAATTTAATATTTAAAATATTTGATAAATTTTTTATTGAGGATTCTAGTTCTTTTTTCACATATATCGTATTATGGGATGCAAATGTCTACAGCAAAATGTAAGACTGTACTGTTTACCTGGTAGCCTTCCAACAAAAAAACTTTTTTAATTTTTTTTATTTTTTATATTAATTCACATGTTAAAGCTCTTTTTTTAATATATATGCATTTTAAAAGGTGTAAAAATTTTTGTCTATAAATATGTCTGCTTTCTCTTCTTAATCAGTTTTTTTTTTTTTTTTTTAATTCAACTAATATTTGCTTTATAAAACTTTTATTTACAAAAATACTATTGAAATTTTATAAAAACTATTATTATGCCTAATCAAGTTTATACTACTGCTAATTTAACTTTCTATGGAAACGTTAAAAATGCAAATGCTCTTCATTCAGTTGCATACAGGCCAGTTTTCCGGTTCTCTAAGTATGCCGAATATTTAGAAGAATCCGACTGTGAAATCAGTGAGGAGGACTCCGAAACTGAATTAACCAAAGATGACTCTGTCGAAATTTATGATATATCTAGATTATTCGATGAATGGTTTATTTACGACAAATTAGAAGGTGTTGCGAGATTGTTTGATGAATGGTCTAACTACGAGGAGGTTGAAGGAGTGGCAAGACTATTTGATGAATATTTCGTATATTCAGAATTCGATGGGATCTCTTCTCTTTTTGATGAATGGTCTAACTACGAGGAGATTGAAGGAGTGGCAAGACTATTTGATGAATATTTCGTATATTCAGAATTCGATGGGATCTCTTCTCTTTTTGATGAATGGTTAAACTACGAGGAGGTTGAAGGAGTGGCAAGACTATTTGATGAATATTTCGTATATTCAGAATTCGATGGGATCTCTTCTCTTTTTGACGAATGGTCTAACTATGAAGAGGTTGAAGGAGTAGCAAGACTATTTGATAATTATAATGATTTTTCCTCTTTTGAAGGTATTGCGGAGCTGTTTGATGAATGGTATGTTTACGATAATGTTTATAATTTAGCTAGCTTATATAATGAATGGTTCGATTTCGATGATGTTTTTGATTTATCCGTCTTATTTAGAGAACCTTTGCATACGGATAGCAAAAATGCAAGAAAGGTTATTAGAATGAAAAAGAAAGTCTGTGTGATTGTTAATGATTATGACAATAAATCTGATATTGAAGATGAATATTCAAGTTCGAAATTGGATGATGAAGTATATTTGGACGATGTTTACAATAAGATGTCGGGGAAATCAAAGAAAAATAATCGGAATTGCAACGTAGTGTATATGGAGGGCAGGAAATACATGCGTTTATTTGAACGTAAAAAAACTTCAAAAAAGAGTCGAAAGAATAAAGAATTATTTGATGATTATTAATTGCTTTCATATATTTTATATTTTATATTTCATTTGTTTGTTTGTTTGTTTGTTGTTTGTTTGTTGTTTGTTTCGTTTTTATTGTTAATTATAATAAAACTTTATTTATTCACTAAATTTATTTATCTCTTCTTGTAATTTTAATATGATAAAAATAGTAAGCAATCTTGATTTGTTGAATATATATTATCATGCATTATTAACCAACTTATTTTTATAACTGGAGAAATTTTCAAGTATATAACGGCACATTTCTAATATTAAAAATTAGGATACAGTTTACTTATTCATCATAAGTGTGTATAGACTTTGTAAAAAAAAATTATATTATTTTTATACACGAAATGATTTATGAAAAAAACAATACAAAGTACTAATTAAAAATCAATTTTATACAGCTATCTGGTATTTTACAATCAGTTTGTGTTTTGTAACTATCAACTAATACACAAATGGGAAATTAAATTTTCCCATATTGAAATCAATATATCTATATAAAAAAGTCTAAATACCATTGATTACATTGATAATTTAGTATATATTATTTTTAAAATTTACTACATAAAATTGATGTCCTTTAGTAAAAAGCTTATATTAATAAATTTAAGTTTAAAAATTATTATATTCAAATATCAACTCAATTAAAATAAACAAAAAATAAAATTTTAGATTATCTCAAGTAAAGCATAAAAGAAACAATAATGCAAAAACAAGATTTCTACCATTAATTTAAATAATAGAACCAAAAGTATTATTTAAATTAAGATTAAATATGAGAAAAAACGATAGAAACAATAGAATAA
>JAJMCY010000066.1:0-36183 GCA_030565755.1 Ascobotryozyma cognata
TAAGAAAATAATATAATAACATAAATAATAAAACAAACACACATACCCATCTCCAACCACTACACATTTTATGCTTTGCATTTTGTTATTCTCTATATAAAAATAAACATAAATATACTAGAGAAGATCTAACTTAGTTTATTATTAAGTAATAATTAAGATAATTATTGAATCAATTATAGAGTAAATTCCTGCCCCACTATTTATATACTATACTTATTATAGTATAGTATAAAATTATAATATTAAAAATTAAAATTAATAAATAAATAAAATAAAAGACTAAAAAATAATACAAATAACAACAATATATGCCAATAAATAATAATAAATAATAATAAATAATAATAAATAATAATAAATGATAAATTATATTAAATAATATTATTAAATAATAAAATACTAATAAATAATACAATCTCTCTCTATATCTTTGTTATCGTAAATTTTCTTGTATTTCGTTGCAATGCAATAATAATGACTTTGTTTTGTTTGTTAATATTATATGGCAACCGATAAACACATACAGAAAAATACATACAGAAAAATACATACAGAAAAATACATACAAAAAGGCATTCAATAAATACATAAATACATAAATACATAAATACATACATACATACAAAAAAAATATTCAATCAATATATTCAGAAAAAAAAAAAAGAAAAAAAAAAACTACTCAAATATACAAACAAAATAAACACGTACAAACACACAAAGCATACAAATGACAAACAATTCTGGTGGAGCACATCACCATAGCAACATAGTGTTATTTTAGCATATTTATATACAATATATACGTTTATGCTAAATAAATAACCAACTTCTAATACATCATGATACTTGCATTACTTTCATGTCAACCAAAAATAATATTGACCTAAACTATTAAATATTAACTCCAAATTTGACAGAATAAAATAAATATAATAATAAATATAATAATAAATATAATAATAAATATAATAATAAATATAATAATAAATATAATAATAAATATAATAATATATATAATAATATATAACGTAATCTATAAAGTAATAAATAATGTAACCCAGTACAATAAATAATGTAAAAATATAATATAATATAATATTAAATAAAAAATAATAAAAATAATTTTAGTAAATTAAGCAACAGTATTAAATTCATTAGAAAATCCCGGATTGCTATTGTTATCAAACATCTGCGGAAGTGTAAATTGCCCAAAAATATCTGCATCAAGTCCAGGAGAAGGAACATCGTTTCCAAAAATAGAAACAGGATCTGATAGTGAATCAAAATATGAAAGATTCATCTCTGGAAATATAGTTGAAAATGTATTCTTATCATCATCATCATTACTATTATTATTGCCATTAACACTTTCATTAACACTTTGTTTCATAACAGAATCTGACTCCTTAGTTAATCCATCTAAATAATCAATATCAGTTGACATATTACTATCAACCATTCCAATTATATCTCCATCAATATGCTCATTCTTATCACTATTCACTCGAATCAAATCAGCAACACCAGTACCATTCCATAAATATGGATAAAATGGACTATTCTCCTTAGAAGAATAAGTATTTGTTCCATCAACCATCATATCATTAACCAATCCTTCACAATTCTCAAATGGTAAATTAGATATATCCTTAGGAGAACATGGTTCATCTGTACTCATTTTATATGATGGTGAAAATGGTTGATAATTTGGTAATTTAGCATCATGTAATAAAGTATCCATAGCAGCAATATTTGCATCATCATACGCAATAGGACTCTCAACCTGTTGTATACTTTCCATTGCAACATCTGCAGCGGAATCATGTCGTCTTTTATTTAAAGAACTTAATAACCCACTACCTTCACTTGTACTAGATAACATACTTTCTTCTTCACTATTAAGTTGTACATTTGCCATTCTCTTGTCTAACTTTTCAAAGATTTTTTCAATTATAACAAAATTCCTTCCTGCATTTTCATTTTTATCTTTAACTTTGCTTAAAATCATTCGTCCAAGTTCTGCATCCTTTCTTGCAACAAATGCATTTGGAGAATTAACATTCTCTGATGCATAATATACTAAACATGTTACTGCAAAGAAAATTGTATAATAAGTAAACCAATAAGCCTCATTCAATAAACCATTATTATTCAAATTTTCGGCAACTTTCATTACAACACGAGAACAATTAACACAATTCATAGCACAAGCATAACCATGACGATTCTGAGATTTTTTAAATATAGATTTACAATAATGTATAAAAGGTCTATAAAGGAAAAGTCTAGTGTGACAATATGACATATATAATAACCCCTGTTGCAATCCATGCTTAGATGGGTTTTCCAAACTAGGTCGTATATTCTCTGGAACAGATTTTAACCATTTACTAAGTTCATGCTCCATTTTAGCAACATTTGCAAATTTTATCCTATATATTCCAAGCTTTTCAAGACTAGATGGCTTTGTAGGATATATTGTTGCAATAATATGTGAAAGAATATCTATAAGTTTATTATGTAAAAGTGAGTATGTTATATCGCTAATTTGTAACTTTTCTTGTACTTTTATTTCATTCATAGTAATAGCCTCATCTGGCACATCCAAAGGATATTCTTGATCTATATCACTAGTATTTAAACCAGGTGGTAATCCAGTCACTGCGCATGAATATAAATCAAATTTCCTTACAGACCAAAATAATCTTTTACGTACTTCAGTTTCTATAGGAGTAAATTTATTATTCACTTTTCGATGCAAGCCTATACTAACCGCAGTTCTTAAAACAGTTCCAGCAAAAGTATAACAAGCTGTAAGAGATGATGTACTAAATAAATATATTAACATCATAAATAATGCTTGTACACCTTGTAAAGTATGTAAGCCTCTTGGACCTCTTGAATCAAGTATTTTTTTCACTGCTAAAAAATATTCCACAGCTTTTTCCTTGTTTATAGTTGAAGAATATTTTGATTTAGAAGATGCAAATACTATTCCAACAGCTAAAGTTGCAACCAAAAGAGTGAGAAAGCGTTTAAGTCTTCCATCATATTCATCTAAGCGTGAACTATAAATCCGATCTATATCCGAAAAGAAAGTTGGTCTATGTAAAATACTTGATGTTGCTAAAGCTTCATCCAAGGCAATTGTTGCTAAAAAAATTGTAGATTCTTTATCTGGTAATAATAATAATAATTCATTTGTAGAGCTATCATCTGGTAAAGAAGAAAATTCAAAGATATTTTTAGGTGTATTTATATTTTTGGTCCATTCTTTGTAAGATTTATCCATTAGATTATCACCAAATTGATTAATCATTCCTTGGAAAAAAGCTCTACTGGATGAATGACCAAAAAAATCAACTCTACCAGATTCATCTATATCTAATTTCGCGATAGCTTCAATCATTGAAGCCATTTGTGATTCTTGACCTTGATCATCTAAAGGTTGATCTTTATCCTGAATATTTATTAATTGTTCAGGAAGTTCTTCTGATTTAATTGAACCTACACTAGCAGATCTATATCTTTTTATTTTACCAACTAGACTATCTAAATTAAAATCAGGTGAATAGACATCTATACCTGGAAGGAGAGCATTGATTATTAATTCAGACCTTTCTAATTTATTCTCCATTAATTGTATTGTTTTATAATCTGGATTCCTTCTTCTATTTGATGGTTGATCATAAGTGCATTCATATCCGTAAATTGAACAATGCGAACAAGGATGTTTTCCATCGCATTTAATTTTCTTTTTCCTACATTCATCACATGCTCTTGTTACTCTTCTTCTTTTATGGATTAAATCCGGATTAGATTTTTGTTTTGAATTTTTATTAGTTGAATTTCCACTTTTACTAGTTTTAGTTTTGGTATTGGTGTTAGTATTGGTATTGGTAGGGTTTGTAGGATTTATTGAATTAACAGGAGTAATGGTGTTAATAGGAGTAATAGAATTAATCGAAGTGATAGTATTGTTAGGATTGATAATGCTAATATTGTTAGTATTGAGATTTATAGGATTTGGGTTTATAGGAATTAAATTTGAATTTAAAATATTATTTGTGTTGAGATTTATTATAGGGTTTGTGTTTAAATTTATATTAGGATTTATAGGAGTTAAATTACCACTAGGAATTATGCTTGCATTTAAATTGGCATTAATGTTATTATTATTAATATCATTATTAATACCATTGTTTATATTATTAGTATTGATATTATTAGTATTAATGCCATCATTGTTGCCACTATTTATGATACTATTATTGATATTATTGTTAATGCTATTATTGAAATTATTACTACTGCTATTAATGCTATTAACATTGTTAGTAGGTATAAGAGCAGTATTAGTGTTTGTAGGTATAAGTGCGTTGGAAATATTGTTAGAAGGAATATTTGAAAGGCTATCAGTAGAAAAATTAGAAAAATCGTTATTAGAAGAAATATTTGAAAAATCAGTATTAGAAATATTTGAAAAATCACTAGTAGAAATATTATTGCTATCGCTAGGACTATTAATACTAGTATTAGCATTAGGAAGATTATTATCATTAATAATAACATTATCAGCATTAACATTAGAATCATTAGAAATACCATTATTATCCGTATTGTTTTTTTCGTCAGTATTAATATTTTCCTTGCTAAAAATTTCAGTATCCATTTTATCAGTGTTATCTACGATTGAGTTTTCAATATTTTTTTTATCAACTTCTAAGTCTTCAATGTTTAAATTTTCAATTTTTTGTTTATCAATATCTGAGTTATCCATAACGATATCAGTGCTAGAGTCATTTGATTTTTCAGTATTTAAACTATTCTTCGGGATTTCAACTGTTGAATATTCGCTATCAGTGTGGCTATTAGAATCAATTTTATTGTCACTATTAGTATTATTATTGTTACTATTATTATTATTATTATTATTATTATTATTATTATTATTATTATTATTATTATTATTATTATTATTATTATTATTATTATTATTATTATTAGTGATATTAATAGTATTATTATTAATAGTATTATTATTAATATCACTATTAATATCACTATTACTATTAATATCAGTTCCTTTATTTAAAGTCGAAATTGAACCCTTATCCGATCCCTGGGAATTTAATTTATTCTCTCCTTTTAAACACAAAGACATTACAGAATCAACTTGAGTCTCCATAGAAGCGGTCATTATTACTAGTAAATTGTAATTTTGTAATCTTTAGTAAATTTCAGTACAATACAAAAGAATTAACAAATAACCAATAAATTGATACCAATAATAATTGTTAAAAATTGCCAATACTTTTTATACCAAGACTATGACTAATAACGACAATAATTATTACTAATAATTCTTTCTTATATATTATATTATATTATATTATGTTTTGTTTAGTATTGTATAATACCGTATATGCTATATAATTGCATTTGATTTAATTATTTTGACTTAGTTTTTAATTTTGATTTTGATTTTGATTTGTTTTAGTATTAGTGTATTATTATTAAATATTTAGAAAAAAAACAAAAAAAAAGTTTGTTAGTAAAATAATTAATAATTCTGTCGTGATGCTTGCACTTAATTTTTTATCAAATAGTGGGTTTAAGCGCGTTGTCATAGAGACAGCAAATTAAAATGTATAACCTGGTATTACACTGCCTGTTAATTATCAAGCGTGTTATTAATTAATTAATTAATTAATTAATTAATGATGATAAATGAATAATATATTTAGTTGATAATGAATGGATTAACATTTGATATTTATTCATGTACAAAGAAGGTATATAATAATTTTGAATTAATAATGAATTATAAACATTGAAGTATAAGTAGCAATTTTTAAGTATTGTATGGTTGATTACCAGAAGATTGTAATACAGCAGCAACTGCGGCAGCTATTTTTAAATAGTATTGATATACTATACTATAGTATAGTATATCATAATAAGCAGATCAGTTAGTAAATATAAATACATAATGCATAAATACACAATTCATAAATATAAATATATAAATATATAAATGCAAATACACAATTACATACAAATTGGAAGAGCAGAATTTTCCTTCGTAGAAACATTTCCATTGTTAAGTTCCGCCAGAGTATCTAGTTAGGGATAGTTAGTAACAGTTGAAATATGTCAATAAATCCAATAATTACTAATAATAGTATGAATATAATTAATAAAAGTACAATAATTACTAATAAGAGTGAAAAAATTACTAATGATAGTAAATAATGGACTGCAAGCTATTTACATACTTTCATAATAAGCTACTACATTTCGTATATGATTTTTCCCAGTGTTGTGTGCACGTCTGACACTTCTTGAATCGTGTGTCAAATATACTATGTTGTTAGCAATTTTGTTGTTTTATGTGTAATTCAAATTCAAATACATACCATCGCAGTATTCACAGAAGAAGTATACTATACGTTAGAACAAGAAAAAAAAATTGTATTAATATAGTATATCTATATATATAAAAGTACATATAAATAAATACATCTTTCTGAAAATATTTATATATACTATATAAATACACTATATAAAATAAGCATATACTATAATTCACTTATCTTTGGCATTTTGTAGTTTGTGTAGTTAATTCTTGTGTAGCAACAGTTGTTTTCTATTAGAGGTATTTATTAATGTCACCATTAATTATAGAAATGGTTTATAGAAATAGTGTAGATGATTAATTTACAAAAATAAGTACAAAAATAAGTACAAAAATAATTACAAAATTAAAGACAAAAATAAATAAAAAAATAAATACAAAAATAAATACAACAATAATTTATAGTAATAAATTAAAAAATAATTTCAAAAAATTCTTTTAGAATAACACTGTAGAATAGTATATAAATATCCAATACAGTATATTTTACATATAACGAATCTGATAGAATATAATAAAAATATATAGAAATAGAAGTAGAATATATATATTTTAATATATAATATAGTACCGTATATAAATACAATATATAATACAAATAAAATATAGTATATAAAGCAGCTGGGTGAGGTTAAGGTAACCAGGAAGAATTCCAAGTAATTATGTCTAAAACCAATAAATCCTACAAGAATCCTATTTCAATCTTGCATTTACAAAACAAAACAAACTCTATACTAATGGTTTTGACTTTTCAGATATGATATTAATATAGGTTTTCTGTAGGTTTTAAATTCAGAGATAGTTGGGTTTCCTTGTCTTTTTTCCCCATCGTGAAAATATAATATAGTATTATCTGTAAAATATAGTGCGTTGTATTATTCAATAAATTTATACTTATAAAATAAATCATGTTGTATAGTTGAATAGGAATATTTACTTGTATTTGAGTATTTGTATATTTGTGTATTTATACGCATCATATTTATTAGTACATATCTTCACATTTATATATACCATACATTCATTACAATTGCTTATGTATTTACATCACTATTCAAACCACATGACATACATTTAATTCCAATATAAAATAACAAAGCAATATCATAAAACAAAATTACAAGCCATACTCGTAAATATCATTAAAATCAATATAAGAAAAAGAAACGAGAAAAAGAAATGAGAAAAAGAAATGAAAAAAAGAAAAAAAAAGAAATAAGAAATAAAAAATAAAAATTAACTAACTAAAAATATATAACATAAGCAAAATTATCCTTGCCCAATATATACATTGATATGTATAATCAGTATAATATGTATAATATTTATATAATACCCTTATTTAGAACTCATATAATAATCATAAATAATAGTATATTAAACCTTTGTGTATGCATTTGGGGGAGGACAAGGAGGTGGAGGATATAAATTTCCATTAACTTGATTTGAATTATCACTACTCGAAGTAGGATATGGATAAGCAGGGGCTTGTGATTGAGTATTACTATTAATATCATTTGCACCCATATAAGGAGGTGCGTTGTTTGACTTATAATCACTCATGCCGTAGCCATTACCGTTCGCACCATTATTTGAATATGAATATCTTGGAAGAATATCATTATTATTTTGCATATTGTTATTATTTGGGTATGCTGCAGGATTAACAATATATTCTCCAGTCTGTGGACGAGCTGAATATGCTGGTGGATTTCCAACTGCCCATCCAGTAAATGGTATTGGTCTTTCACCCCGCACTACACGTCTTCTAGAGGTGATCCATCTAATTGTTAGTAAAGTAAAGAAAAATCGTAAAACATATATAAATATATAAATAAAAATCTGTACATATAATCCAATTTGAAAATAAATGTTTATACTTACAACAACAGCAAAGCAATAACAAATGCTACTACTAATCCTAAAAGTACCCATCTTCCCCTAAAAATGTTAGTAAATACATAAATGAATAAAATATGCAAAATAAACAAATCAAAAACCATTAAACATACCAACTACTCCATGAGCTTGAACCATACCAATATGGTGTGAAAATCATTATAAAGTTGTTTAAAAGGTAGAAAAACTAAAAAAACGATATAAATTTCAAAAAAATTCCAAATAATTTATTAACTAAATAAAAATAAATAGAAAATAGAAAATATTGTCTAGACTACTATCTATTTATCTATATATATATATATATATATATATAAATATTTTTAAATTAAATTAAATTAAATTAAATTAAATTAAATTAAATTAAATTAAATTATTAAAGATAAATAAGTAAACCACTATTTAAAAAAAAAACTGAAGTATAGCACAATATATGAAATATGAATATTAATAGTAGTAAGCTAAAATATACGTAATACAAAGTATTATCAAAGATATGAACGAATTTAAACAGATAATACCACGTATTACATAATATTACGTTTTTAGATGAGATACGATGTACAATGAAATATCTACACACTAATTATTATGAATTTTTATACAGTACAGCAGTTTTTACAGTACGATATACGATATACGATATACTTGCAATTACAGTATAATACAAATAATATGCTAAAATAAAAAATCAATAATACTAATATTAATACATATTCCTTACTCTGTTTCACATTTTATTAACGAGATGCGCTTATATAAGCAGATCATTATCATAACCTTGAAGATATGGTGGTCAACAGGAAATAATTCTTAAATGACGTAGTAACAATGCACGTGACGGTGGCAATGAAACAAGGTATTACAACAATCACGTGATAATCATACTGTAATTTACTACTAAAACGGTATCCAGTATACAATACGTTCCAAGTTACTTAATTATATTTTATTGATATTATTTATTGCTTTAAATTTATTTTCTTTATTTACTTATTAGTTAGAATTTTTAACCATTAAATTATTATTTCCAACCCCACCCACAAATTTTAACATGTCGGTTGAACAAACGAATCTCCATGGTGCTCTCCCTTTAATAAATAGGGGGAAAGTAAGAGATATTTATGAAATTAATAACAATGAGCTCTTATTTGTTGCTACTGATAGAATTTCTGCCTTTGATGTTATTCTAGAAAATGTAGGTAATACATTATAAAAGTAATCTCTATATATTATTTATGTATTAACACTATAGGGAATACCGAGCAAAGGAGCAATTCTTACTTCACTTTCAAAATTCTGGTTTGAAGGAGTTTTAAAAGACATTTGTCCTAATCATTTAATTTCAACAGATTTAACAACTCTTCCAAATGAAATATTTACTAAATTAAAACCATATGTATCTCAATTAGAGAGAAGAAGTATGATTGTTAAAAAATATAAATTAATTCCACTTGAAGTAATCGTACGTGGTTATATAACTGGCTCTGCTTGGAATGAATATGTAAAACATGGTACTGTTCATGGAATTAAAATACAACCAGGTTTATTACAATGTGAAGCATTCGATAAACCTATTTATACACCTTCTACAAAAGCTGAAGCTGGTGAACATGATGAAAATATTTCTCCAAAAGCTGCTTCAGATTTAATAGGTGAAGAATTAAATGATCGTGTAGAAGCCTTAGCTTTATCTTTATATAAAACTGCTCATGAATTTGCGAAAAAACGTGGTATTATAATTGCCGATACTAAATTTGAATTTGGTATTGATACACAAACAAATAAAATAATTCTTGTTGATGAGGTTCTTACTCCTGATTCTTCACGTTTTTGGAATGCGGAAACTTATAAAGTTGGCCAAGATCAAGATAGTTTTGATAAACAATTTTTAAGAAATTGGCTAATTTCAAATAATTTAAAAGGTAAAAATGGTGTAAAAATTCCTCAAGATATTGTAAATCAAACGCGTGCCAAATATATAGAAGTTTACCAGAAGCTTACAAATGAAAAATGGCAAGATTAGTTTCTAGTAGTATTTGTATATAAATGTACTTGTGTATATGTTGCGTTTTTTTTTTTTGTTTATTCTATTATATTTATTACCTAGACATTATCTACTTTAAATCATTATTGTCATTACTATTTACTTGAATTTGAATATTTTCATCCCTATTTGAACCCTGAATTTGCTTAAGTTGATCTTGTCCATTTTTAATCAATTCTTCGTGTCTTTTCAATAAAATTAAATGTTTACGATTAACTAATTTTATATCCTTTATATACAAACTAAAAGGACCTGACTTCCTTTCTATTAAACCTATACCAATAGTTTTAACCCTTGATTTGTCAATCATACCTGTATGTTTAATATGACCACCAATTGTTTCAACTAATTCATTTAATGGAATAGTTACAGTTTCCCATTGTCCAGGAGTTTGAAGAAATATTCTGTGTTGAAATAAATCAAGATGTGATGAAGATTCAGCCTGAATATTTAAAAAATATTTTCTAGAATCACCTAATACCCTTAATAAAACATGAGTAACCCCATTCCAATCCCAATAGGACGGGCCAAAAGCGTTTTTATTTTGATTTTTCGTCCTAAATAATACATATCCAGATCTAATAACAATTGGATTGTAAGCTAGGTTAATATTATTTTCTAAATATTGTGTTGGAATATCAAGTGACAAATTTCCATGAAAATGTCCTGATTTACTCTTTTCAACATAATTTAATGATGCTGTACTATAACCATATTGTTCTTTATCGGTACGGACTATACAATTTGAAAATGTTTCTGGTTTACTAAAATCTAAAAATGTATAAGGTCCTGCTTTTGTTTCACTAAAAATAAAATTATTTGTTATTCCAGATGATTGAGTTTGTCCTGGTAAAACTATAATTATTATTATTATTATTTGGCATAAATTTATGGTTAGAAAACTAAATTAAAAAAGAATAATATAGAAAATGATAAATGCTTACATTTTGTTAGATTCTTTTTTGCTAGCCGCCACAAGTGTGACATTTTATTTTTTAATGTAGTTAAAAAACCAAGACTTGAAGTTCGTGTAAGAGAAAAAAAAAAAAATTTGCGGTTACGGCTATAATACGGCTATTAATATGAGACTAAAATGGCAAGGAAACGCAACGCTCTCTAAATTGGAAACCTTATGGAAATCGTAAAAGTTAAAACTTATAGGAGTGTACCGGTACCAACTATACCTGGAAAAACAAAAAATTATTATAGTATGGAGTTTTTTTTGTTTTTTAAATGCAACATTGCAACGGGATTCCTATAGTGTTGTTCTATTTTTGCATAGAATTTCTTGGAATCCTAAATGGTTACGTAGAAAACTCACCCAGATGTGAATAGGGAGAAAGGGTATAATGCAATTACAAGAAAAAATACAGACACAGTGTTTGGATATGTGAAATGCCAAACTGAGAATGTAACGTAATATAATTTCTATGTAATATTATTTTAACTAATTTAACTAATTTCTAATAATAACTAAATAATAACTAAATAATAACTAAATAATAACTAAATAATAACTAAATAATAACTCAAATTTAATATACACATATACAGAATATAAGTAAGAAATCATTGATTTAAACTGTAGTATCATTAAATTGATAAATGCCAGGCTTTTGAGCTACATCGACAGATATTGTAGCAAGTTCTTCATCTTTATAAGATAAAGAAGCAACAACCTTATCTCCAGGATTCATTGTTCCAACTCCTTTGGGAGTACCAGTTAAAACAATATCACCAGGCTCTAAAGTCATTACTGATGAAATTGAACTTAAAATCTTTGGAATATTAAAAATCATTAAATTTGTAAAATCAGCCTGACGCGATACTCCATTTACTGATAAAGAAAGAAAAATCTTATATGGATCTTCAATTTTAGATTTATCTATAGGGTAACTAATAAAAATAATAAATAGTAAAATTAGAAAATTTAGTACTCATTTATATATTGCAAATTGTAGTTAACTTACGATAATGGAAGAAAAGTATCAAAACCCTTAGCTACTGTCCAAGGAAGACCCTTTTTTTTTGCAAGGGCTTGAACATTTCGTGCAGTAGCATCAATAGCCAGTGCATAAGCTTATATGTTAATATGATAGATAATATAAATATAATACAAATACAATATATATACAAACATAAATACAAACATATCATACATTCAATGGCCTGAAAAGCTGTCTTTTCATCAGTAAGATGAAGATCTGTTAATTTTTTCCCCATAATAAGTGCAAGTTCAACTTCATGGTTAACAATTGCACCTTTAGGTACAAGTAATGGACCATTATCTGGTAATAAGATTGAAGATGGAGGTTTTAAAAAATAAAAAGGCTCTGTTGGAAGATCATTTCCTAACTCTTTAGCATGAGCTACATAATTTCTTCCTATACAAACTACTTTTCTACAAACTTTAGCAAAAGACATTTTATCAACTATGATTATACAAACACACAATCAATAGTCATCAATGGCAATTATCGTTACATTATTTATCCAATATGTTTTCATTGTGTTAATATATGTATATACAGGGTAACTAATAAGTCACTTAAGTTGCTAAGGAAATGATAAGATATCTCTACAGGATAATCAACAACTGTATTATAAAACCTATATTTATATCTTTATTATATTTGTTAAATTATCTACGTTACTTATGTATAATAATATATTATATTAATAAAAGGGTTAAAGATAATTTCATAATGATACATGTCAGATAAAATACAGAATATAAACTATAATCGGATTAAGGACTTAAATAATACCTTAGTAAATAAAAACTACAGTATAGTAGTTTGTGCACTAATATGAATAATCTTAGTGTATAATACAACGAATAATGTAGTGCGTAAATATATTTAGTTTGAATATAAATAATTAAAAAATATTTAAAAAATATTTAAAAAATATTAAAAAAATTCATATATGAATAAATTACAGAGGATATATATAAATAATTATAAAGAAATATAAAAAATTATGACCCCCACACATCCCCCATGCTTACCCCTCTTTGATAAACAGAATGATTTACCTACAATAAAACAATAAATATACGGTGCAATTTACTATATAGTGTTTGTTCTATAATAGTTTTTCCGTCGATGAAAGAACTTCCATGTTTTTCCGTTTGTATCTATGCAAAATATAACCTAACCCGATTTACATAATTTATATTATTATGCAATCATAACATAATAAAGCAATGCCATACTATTTTTCGTCGGCATAAATTAAAATGACGTAACTGTCATGCCAACTAAAACCCGAACTATTCCTAGCAGAACATTTATAATTGTTACGTAAGTATTTTACAATGATTACATAACAAAGACTAAATATCACATAACAAACTTACTAAAATTACATAACTGTTGCCATGCAAACCAAACAATCTTACCCTTTTCAGCATAAAAATAAATAAATAAAATAAAATTAATAAAATAAATAAAATTAATAAAAAAACAAAAAAATTAATAATCATTTTTTTG
Organism: Ascobotryozyma cognata; assembly: GCA_030565755.1. Classification (NCBI taxonomy): domain Eukaryota; kingdom Fungi; phylum Ascomycota; class Trigonopsidomycetes; order Trigonopsidales; family Trigonopsidaceae; genus Ascobotryozyma; species Ascobotryozyma cognata. The sequence continues at coordinate 13,862 of JAJMCY010000066.1, forward strand.
TTGTATAGGAGAAACTTGTCTAGTATAAAAATGCTTAATTTCGCAAATATTTGATTTTATCTTTTTCTTTATTTTTATTTTTATTTTCGTTTTTGATTAATTATTGTTTGTTATATAATATAGAGAATATTATATAAATACACATATTATAATTAAAGTAATAATATTAATAATTTTATAATTTTATAAAATAGTAATATTTTTTTCTTTTTCTTTAAATTTTTTTTTAGCATTTTTAAATAAATAATCAAAATGCCTGCTTCTGATATCGACACTCTTACCATTAACACAATTAGATGTGTATCTGTAAGTATTTTTATATAGTATATTATTTATTATAGTATATTATTTATTAGCATTAGCATATTACTATTATACGTTTATTTCGATTCTAACATTTAGGCTGATCAACCTTCCGCTGGTAACTCTGGACATCCAGGTGGTGAGTATTTTTAATTTGCTTTGATTTTTGTTTGTTTGTAATTTTAATTTTAATTTTAAATTTTAAATTTTAAAATTTTTAAATTTTTTTTTTTCTTACTCATACTAATTCTTTAGCTCCAATGGGTCTTGCTCCAGTAGCTTATACATTATTTCAAAAATTTTTGAAATTTAACCCAAAAAATCCTGATTGGATTTCTAGAGATCGTTTTATTCTTTCAAATGGTCACGCTTGTGCTCTCCAATATACTTTACTTCATTTATATGGTTATGGCTTAACCATTGATGATTTAAAACACTTCCGTCATACTGGTTCTAAAACTCCTGGCCATCCTGAATCATTGGATACAAAAGGTGTAGAAATTACAACAGGTCCTCTTGGTCAAGGTATTTCTTCAGCTGTTGGCTTTGCAATTGCTGAAGCACAAGCTGCTGCTACTTTCAATAAACCAGGTTATGAACTTTTTAACAATTTCACTTATGTCATTGCTGGTGATGGCTGCTTACAAGAAGGTATATCTTCAGAAGCTAGTTCTTTAGCTGGTCATTTGGCTTTAGGAAAATTAATTGTCTTTTATGATGATAACCATATTACTATTGATGGTAATACTGATGTATCATTCACAGAAGATGTTCTTGCTAGGTATGAAGCTTATGGATGGCATACTCAAACCGTTAAAGATGGTGATTATGATATTGCCTCAATTGCTGCCGCAATTGAAAAAGCAAAACAAGTTCCAAATAAACCTTCTATTATTAAAGTTACAACTACAATTGGTTTTGGCTCCTTAAAAGAAGGCTCAGAATCTGTACATGGTTCTCCTTTAAAAGCAGATGATCTTGCTCATGTTAAGAAATTATTTGGTTTTGATCCAGAAAAATCTTTCCAAGTTCCTCAAGAAGTATATGATTCTACTCATAAGAAGGCAGCTCAAGGTGCTGCTGCCGAGGAAGAATGGAATCAACTTTTAGAAAAGTATGCCAAGGAATATCCTGAACTTGCATCTGACCTTAAACGTCGTATTTCAAAGAAACTTCCTGCAGGATGGGAAAAATCTCTTCCAACTTATAAAGCTGGTGATAAAGCTCTTGCCACCAGAAAACTTTCAGAAATCACTTTAGAGAAACTCGCTCCAACGCTTCCTGAGCTTATTGGTGGTTCTGCTGACTTGACACCATCTAATCTTACTCGTTGGGCTGATGCTGTCGATTTTGAACCACCACATACCGGTCTCGGCTCATATGCTGGTCGTTACATCCGATATGGTATTCGTGAACATGCTATGGGTGCTGCTCTTAATGGTCTAGCTGCTTATGGTCTTCATATTCCTTATGGAGGTACCTTCTTAAACTTTGTTTCTTACGCTGCTGGTTCAGTTAGAATTGGTGCTATTTCTGGATTACGTTCAATCTGGGTAGCCACTCATGATTCAATTGGCTTGGGTGAAGATGGTCCTACGCATCAACCTATTGAAACTATTGCACATTTCCGTGCTCTTCCAAATCTTCAAGATTGGAGACCAGCTGATGGTAATGAAGTATCTGCTGCTTATTACAAATCAATTACTGATGAACATACTCCTTCAATTATTGCTCTTACTCGTCAAAATCTTCCTGTTCTTGAACACTCTTCTATTGAGAAGGCTCTTAAAGGTGGTTATGTTGCTGTCGATGATGCACAATTTAACTTTATCATTGTTGCTTCTGGTTCAGAAGTTTCCCTTGCTATTGAAACAATCCCTGTTTTGAAAAAGCATGGAATAAATACTCGTGTAGTTTCACTTCCTTCTTGGTTTGCTTTCGACCAACAATCAAAAGAATATCAACTCTCTGTTCTTCCAGATAATGTTCCTATTCTTTCTGTTGAAGTACTTTCAACTCTTGGATGGCAAAAATATTCACATGAACAATTTGGCCTTGATAGATTTGGTGCTTCAGGACCATACAAAGAACTTTATGCAAAATTCGGTTTTACTCCAGAAGGTATTGCTGAACGTGCTGTTAAAACTTTCAACTTTTGGAAGGATGTTAAGCCTCTTAGATCTCCTGTCAATCATGCATTTGCCAGAAATCCTATTGTCTATCATTAAAATTTATAATGTTTAATTCTTTATTTTAGAAAGAATATTAAATAAAAACGAGATAGAAAAAAAAAATTTAAAAAGAATTAAAAAAATAAAAAAAAAAAGAAGGGAAGATTTAATTTTTTCTTAATATTAAATAGTGGTTTTATTATTTTTTGGATTATTTTTTGAATAGAGATGCAATTACAAAATTGACTAAATATAAAAGTACATATAATATATTTTATTAATAATAAAAGTACATAAGTATATAAATATATATATTATTATTATTATTTATTTAATAAAAAATCCTATACAATTTTTCCAAATTTCTTGGAAAATTTGTATTTATATTTAAATACTATTTGGATTTTATTCAAAGTTGATTGTTTTACAATTATTGAATTAATTTTTTCTAGTGATTTTTTCTATAGGTGATGTAATTTTATATGATGTTTTTATAATACATTGTAAGCCTTAGAAAAGACGCAAGATAAGATGGAATATTTCAAAAATATGTTTTCCCTTATAATATATTTGCATAAATGTGGACATATATGCATTTAATACAAAAAAAACCGTTTCTAGAGAAATAAATATTCTATAGCATTATACATAGGTAATACAAAGCAGGGTAAAATTTGTTACCTAGAATACGACGATTTTTATTTCAAACAAATTTTATCAATAACTGTATTTAATTTAAAGTGAAATAAAAATATTTAGTAGTATCGAATTTTCTTGAATAAAAGACACTATTAAAAATGCCGAATTTAGAGTTGAAAACAGATAAAAAAAAAGATAAAAAAAACAAAATGATCAAAAAAGAAATTAATGACAAAAGTGAGACATTAAATAAAATAGAGAAAAATGAAAAGAAAGAAAAGAGAGAGAAGAATGAGAAGAAAGAGAAGAAACATAGTAAAGAGGAATCTAGTGAAGAAGAAAATAAAGAAGGTAATAAAGAAGATAGCAAGGAAAACAACGGAATTGAAGACGGATCAAAAAAAATAAGCAAGAAAAGAAAATTAGAATTCAAAGATGAAATTGAGGTCGACTTAACCGCTCCTTCACCAGCGTCAAAAAAAGAGACCAGATTATTAAAAAAAGCCAAAAAAGAAAATCCAAATATAACATTAGAAGAACTTCGAAAACAGATTGCCAATGAATCGTTGGCAGAGAAAGAAGAGACTGTTAAAACAAATGATAAATCTTTAAATGGCATTTGGGTCGGAAATCTTTCATTTAATTCTACAAAAGAAGAGATAATTAATTTTTTTGTAAAAAATTCAAATGGTGCAATTAATAATGATTCAATTACACGCATAAATTTACCTATTTTTCGTGCAGGTAAAAACAAAGGAAAACTTAAAGGCTTTGCTTATATTAACTTTTCTGAAGAAAACTTAATACAAAAAGCCATTGAATTATCTGAAAAACCATTAGATGGAAGAAGATTGTTAATAAAAGCAGCAGATAATTTTGAAGGTCGGCCTGAAAAAAAGGCTGAAGATAAAACATCTAAAAATCCAGAAAGCAGAATATTATTTGTTGGTAATCTTCCATTTGAAACTACTGACGAAGAATTAAAAGAACACTTTGCTGGTGCTGGGGAAATAATAAAAATTAGAATGTGTACATTTGAAGATACAGGAAAATGTAAAGGATTTGGGTTTGTTGATTTTAAAAATGTTGATGGTGCAAAATATGCAATGAACACGGAAACATTTAAATTTTTAAGAGATCGTAAGCTTAGATTGGAATATGGGGAAGATAGATCTCAAAGAGTTGTTGGTCGAAAAGATTTTGAAAACAATGGACAAACATCAAATTTCAGAAATGGCAATGATGACGATAATGATAACAGTGAAAATGGTAATGATTTTAGAAAAAGTCAAATCTATTCAAACAAAGATGAAAAGCACAAGTCATTCAGTAGATCCAGGAATTCAGCAATTGCTCACAATAACCAGCCTAGAATGAAGACTGGAATTACTGATTTCAAGGGTCAAAAGAAGGTTTTCAGTGATTGAATGGTGACAGTAACATAGCGACTTGGTGAAATAGTGACGTAGCGACATAATGACATAAAAATAATAATAATGAATGTATGTATATAATGATTTTGTTTTGTTAAATATATTTTTCAACTTATTGTAAATAAGAAAGCATCGAAAAGGGTAATACTACGTATTACATTTCATCGGTTTTATAATTTCATTTTGCGGCTCCACCAGCGATGCGACGAAATGTGAAAAATGGCACATATTACATAAGCACGGCCGATCGATTATGTAATTTTATTTTTGTTTCAAGGAGACCGATGTGTTTTTAATTATAGTATTTAGTATTTTTTATTTTTTATTATTTTATTATTTTATTTTTTATTTATTTGCTCTGTATAAACTTTTCTTGTATTGGGTAATATTATTATCATAAATTAAGCATATTTTTACAAAATATTTACAAAGATTTATTTACTACCTACTTCTATCGAGAATCGGTTCAATAGTATTGCGGAACAAGTAAATATACTCTAAATTAGTTAATATATAGTAATAGCGGTAATAAAGAGAAACAATTTTTTAGAATATTTTGATGTGTATTTATGAATAAAATAATATAGTAAAAAAATTATTGTAAACTGAGATTTTATTTACATTTCTAATGATAATTGTCGATTAAGTAAGAAGGATATTTGATTTTATTTTGGCAGCTAGGGTGGTTTTTTTATATATATTTTATATTATTTTATGTTTTTTTTATATTTTTTTATATTTTTTTATATTTTTTATTTATTTTTATTTTTATTTTTATTTTTATTTTTATTTATTTTAATTTATTTTATTTAAATTTTATTTTATTTTATTTTAATTTACTTTTAATTTATTTTAATTTATTTTTATTTAGCTCTACTTTATTACTATTCACTAATTGCTATTAACTAATATTAACTATTGCTTAAACACTATAGACTTTATATGGTATTTTATACAATAAATTATTTTTGGACTTAAATCTTTCTAATGGAAGAACAAGGAATTTATACCTATTCTTCACATCGACCGAATACTATTTCATTGGACAATATAATTTCTAAGTCTCATGCAGAAGATTTGTCGGAAAATTTCAATTCATCAGAGAATAATAAATTTGCCACTGATGATCTAGACTCGAAAAAAAAGGATAGCAACAACAATAATAATAATAATAATAATAATAATAACGATAAAGATAAAGATAACGATAAAGATAAAGATAACGTTAAAAATATCGATTACAACAAAAATAACAACAGCAATAACACATCTTTTTCTTTTCCTGCTACAGCCCATACAGAAATAAGAAATTATAAACTGAGAAATACCCCTACAAACTCGATATTGATCAAATCCCATAAGAGTAATAATTCTACTGCTTTTGATGAAAATTCTGATACGGATTCGAATAATTTGACTTCTCCCAACAAAACTCCAAATAAAAGTAAAAATGAAAATTCATTTTTTAAAAATTATTCATTTCACAGCAAATCTCACTCACATGCTCCGAGTAGCGTAAAAATTGGCCCAACTACACCTAATAATATCGGCAATGACGGTAATGAAAACGACAACTTTGATAATAATCTAAATTTGAAAACAAATTTAAGCGCATCGAACAGTCCGCAAATTGCTTTTTCTAATAGTCCTAATGATCTACCAATTAGAGCAATTCCTGCAGCTTATTCAAGAAAGCACACTTTTAGTGCTTGGACAAACAAAAAATTAAAGCAGAATAGAATACCTTTACCAAGAAGATCCACATATGCTGGAAGTGATGTTAAAAAGATTTCAAGTTCATCCGACAGAAGATTTTCTGTATTTAATCCAAATAATGATGCCAAAAAAAAATGGCAAGATTTTAAACGAGGTTTTGAGCGAATGCTTCTTCATCGTAGAAAAGCTGCGAATGCTCATTATTATAAAAAATCAACTGAATTGGTCACAGAAATTAGCGCTGGTATTCCAGCTGCTATTATTTTTGCAACTTATTTCCAACCGAATCAAAATAGTCACCATAGAAGGCTTCCTATTCTATTGGAACAGTTAAATTATAAAATGACCCCCGAACACTCTTCTCACATACTAACAAAAAGTTTACAGTTTAAAATAGAATTGGAATACGGTTCCGGACTCACAAGAGTTAATTGGACCATTTACAGAGACTTAAGAGATTTTCTAACTCTCCATTCGCGTGCTAAATTGCATGAGCTTCCTCTTCATGGAGCATCAAATTATTTAAGTCGTAAAAAATTGCCTTCTTTTCCTAGAGTTTTACTCCCACTTTCTGAAAGATGGCTAGAAGATGAGGCTAATAGCTTACGCACTAGTTTTGATGTTCCAGAGCCCAGTGGACAAGATCACAATAATGAAAAAACCTATTCATATAAAAAAAATGACAATAAAATAGATCCCGAAAAAGCTGAATTATATTGCACAAATTTGGATCATTATTTAAAAGAGTTAATAGGCTATTCCATGTTTAGTATATCCACAAATATAGTATGTCGTTTTCTTGAAATATCTCGACTAAGCCTTAGATTAGCTGGAGAAAATGGCTATCATGGTAAGGAAGGAAATTTAGTAATAAAGTCATCTAGTAGATCTGCAGGATGGAGGTCAAAGCATTATAGACCACAGGATTTTAAATCTATGTTTTTACGACACACCAAAAAATGGTTTTTAGTAAGGGACTCTTTTATTGTTTGCATTGCGGGAATAGAAGAATTAACCCTTTTAGAAGTTTTCTTAGTAGATCCAGAATTCACTGTTGATTCTTCAAAAAAAGTCACAGATGCTATATCAGATGAGCTCGATGAATCAATAAACGAATCTAATCACAAGTTCAAGTATAGTTTCAAAATTGCAAATAAAGAACGTGAGCTCGATTTACTAGCTCGTTCTCACAAAGTGGTTACCCAATGGGTATCAAGTATTCAAATCATGTTAAAAAACACATTATGGTCTCAACCACATAGATTTGAAAGCTTTGCTCCAATTAGACATAACGTTTGTGCCCAATACTATGTTGATGCAAGAGATTATTTTTGGGATCTTAGTATTGCTTTAGATATGGCCCAAGATGTAATATACATTCATGATTGGTGGTTAAGCCCAGAGCTTTATTTACGACGCCCTGCTTATGGAAATCAAAAGTGGCGAATAGACCGAATATTAAAACGAAAGGCCGAGCAAGGTGTCAAAATTTTTGTCATTATTTACAGAAATGTTGGGAATACAATTCCTATCGATTCTATGTACACAAAGCATTCTCTAATAGACCTTCATGAAAATATTTACGTAATTCGGTCTCCAAATCAGCTTCTTCAAGCAACTTTTTTCTGGGCTCATCATGAAAAACTTTGTATTATTGATCACAGCATAGCTTTCCTTGGAGGACTTGATCTTTGTTTCGGTAGATGGGATACTCCTCAACATATAATCACAGACACATTTATGGAAAATGTCCAATATGCTAAAGAGGGTGAAGAAAGTATTAATTCCTCAAATAAAACAAATAATATAGCTAAAAACAATACTGGATCAGAAACTAATACAGATTTTGTTGACAAAAAATTTTTAACGTTATGGCCTGGTAAGGACTATTCTAATGCACGTGTCCGAGATTTTCACACTTTAGATAGACCGTACGAAGATTTATATGATAGGAATTTTGTTCCAAGGATGCCATGGCATGATGTACATCTACGAACAGTAGGGCAAATTGCACGAGATTTTTCTCGACATTTTATCCAACGTTGGAACTATCTTATTAGACAAAAAAGGCCTTCTCGATACACTCCTTTATTGCTTCCCCCCTCCGATTTTACTGAAATGGAATTGAAAGCTCTTGGATTTGAAGGAACCTGCGAAGTTCAAGCTTTGAGATCTGCATGTACTTGGTCTTTAGGGTTAAAACCTGGTAAGTATGAAAAAAGTATACAAAACGCCTATTTGAAAAGTATTGAATCATCTGAGCATTTTGTTTATATTGAAAATCAATTTTTTGTAACGTCTACATTAATGGATGGTATTGTAATTGAAAACCAAATTGGAAATGCATTAGTAGAACGAATAATCAGAGCTTATGAGAAAGATGAGGATTGGCGCGCTGTAATTTTAATACCACTAATGCCTGGATTTGAATCCAATGTTGACGAACAAGACGGTAGTAGTGTTAGACTAATCATGCAGTGTCAATATAGATCAATTTGCAGAGGTAAGCACAGTATATTTACAAAGTTAAGAAATTACGGTATAGAACCTTCAGATTATATACATTTTTTTTCTTTAAGAAAATGGGGAGTATTAGGACCTCAGAAAGTGTATGTTACCGAGCAATTGTATATTCATGCTAAATGTATGATTGTCGATGACCGAATAGTTATAATAGGTTCCGCTAATATTAATGAAAGATCAATGAGAGGGGTTCGTGATTCTGAAATCGCTGTTATAGTAAGGGACAGGGATCAAATACAATCTACTATGTCTGGAAAGCCATATATGGTTGCAAGATTTGCGCATAACCTTCGTCTCAGATTAATGCGAGAACATTTGGGGATAGATGTTGATGAGCTAGAAGCTGTACACAATGAGATAATCTTGAAGATGGCAGAAAAGGTTAAGGAAACCAACAATAGCGAAGAAACGGTTGATAAAAATGGTAGAATGGAGGAATTTATTGATAATACTAACAAGGAAACTGTTGCGCGTCCTAATGAAATACTTTCAAAGAATGGAAATAAAAATGAGTGCAATAATCCAACTTCTGAGATATACATAAAAGATAAAATAAAAAGTAAACGAAGATCTTCTTTACCTGGATCTTACTCCATTGATAATACAACAAGGCCGAAAAATTTATTACGATCTTTTTCAACATCAGGTGCCAATTTATCAATGAATAATAAAACATCCAATCGAAACTCGACATGTTCAGGGACAGATACAGATAATAATACGCTTAATTCATTAGATAATTACAGTGCTTCTTCAGAAATTACTAATCCAGATTTAGAAAAACAGATTGATGTAATTGAAGAAAGTATTGCTAGAGCACATACATTTATTCATTCGTTTAATCATGAGGCTGGCTTGGGAAATAAAGGTTTAAGAGATGCCAAAGCTTTAAGTGCTGATAATAGAATACAAGGGAATTTGAAGCATAAAGAAGACGTCGATGGTCTTGGAGTTGATAAAATGAAGTATGATGAAAAAGCAGAAGAATCATTTCATCAATATATTGAAAAAAAAAGGCAGACTAAAGGGCTATTATGGAATGAGAAAGCCAAAGAGATTATCTTGAGTGAAACTCAAAATGGTAATACAAAAAACAGTAATGTCAATGATTGGAATAAAAACAGTGGACAGGTTTTAAAGAATATGGAAAAATTTAATAAAGAGCAATTTGATGCAACTAGTGAGGAAGGTACATTTGCAGAAAATAAATCTAAAAAACCAAATCCAGTTCATGGGAATTCATTTAATTTAAACAGTTCAGGTTCAAATGAATATACAGGAGCAGAAGATCATGATATAAATGTAGAAGCATCAACTTTTTGCACTAATGACTCTAATGCTAATATTAAACGTGAAAAGAGCCGTGAAATTCTTGTTGCAGAGATGTTACTTAGTAATGAAAAAATTCGGGTGGATCCTAATAGTTTTATAGATCCACTTGATGATAAATTTTATTATGATATTTGGCTTGCTATTGCTGAACGAAATACTGAAGTATTTAGATTGGTATTTAGATGCCAACCTGATAATGAGGTATTGACTTGGAAGGATTATAAATCCTTTATAGCTTATAGTAGTCGATTTAGAAAGGCCCAATGTAATACAGTTGTGAATGAAGTTGGCCCTATTGGCGCTACACCAGAGGATTATAAGGCACAGAAAAAGGAAAAACTTTCAAAGAAAGGCATGACTTCTAATAAACTTAAGAGAAATAGTTTTGGTAATTATAATATTACTAAAAATAATAATGATGATATTTCTACTAGTGTTAATGAATATGATCAGACTGCATCTCCAGGAACTGAAAAATCATCAAAAACGTTTAATAATTCTCACAATTCTGGACAAAGTACTTCTGGCCATTATGATAATTGGTATAATGAAAATAATTCAGAAGAAAGAAAGAAGACTGAAAGTAGCCAGACTAATAATAGTTTGCATAATAAGAATAAAAGCCAAGATGATAATTTACAATATTCTGATAGTTTTAATTTATCGGAGAATAATAATGATAATTATCACTATCCAGCTGATTGGACAGAGGATGAAGAACGACAAAGAATACGAGAGGCACCCCCGATTGGGACTTCTAATGGTAATAAAAAAAGAAAAGAACGAAAGTACCATTGGCATGAATTTGATGGAGAAAATTGTAAATTAATAGATAAAGAACTTGCTCGTAAACTTTTAGCAAAGATTCAAGGACATTTGGTAGTTTTTCCTACAGACTGGTTATATAAAGAGGAACAAGGTAATAACTGGTTTTATAGCTTGGATAGAATCCCTCCACTTGAGATATATGATTAGTGTACGCATTTAGGCTGGTTTATATATATATTCATATTTTTATTTTATAAGTCATTGAACTTATATAATTACTTTGTATATATTTTTTGTTCAATTTTTTTACATACTATTTAATATGTGATTAAAAACTTGCATTAAGATAGGTAATAAATATAAATAATTGGTTGCAAGTGCATTAAAAAAAAGGAATTTCTGATTGGAATAAAACACCATTGCTAGATATATAAAATTGTAAAGTGTATTGTAAACTTTCAGCAGCAAAACAGGTATATTGATTATAATTCTCAGAGGAAAAACTGGAATCATTAGAAGTATTTTCTTGTAAAGTTGAATTGTTTTCATGTAATGAGGCTTTTATAGAATACTTAACAAAAGGATAAAAAGAAATTTGTATATTAATATTGCGCATCCACGTATAGGGTAAAGTAACTTTCGGTTTGCTAATAGTATTGCTATTTAGCCCAAAAGAATCCGACTGGTAATTCATTGTATTGCGATTAAGCGTCCAAGTTGTGCATATTACAAGACATTTAAGATATTTCTGTATATGAAGTATAGATTTTATTAACTTTGCATATCCAGATTCGAGATTTTCATTTTTATTATCTTTATTATTTTGATTATTTGATTTACCTTGTTCATTAGCTTTATGTAAATTATTTGAAGAGGAATAGATTAAATCCCAGTAGAAAGTTGATATTCCCTCTATTATTAATAGGGAAGGACTTAAATTATAGTAAAGATTTGATTTTGCAAGATTTCCTAATAGTGTATCTAAACAAGTTAAAAGTGAGTCTAGTTTATAAGAATCGGGTTTAATATAAATGATTCTGTTTAAACAGTCATTAAGAAGTAGATTCAAATCTTCATTTAAAAAATCATAATTAGTTTTTAAATGATTTTTTTTTATTAAAAAATCAAATATTTTGTATTCAATTAGTGTGTCCTTATTACTACTGTTTGGATTTAAATCATCCAGTTGATTGAAATCTAAATCCAACAAAGCAAGAATTAAATTAGAATTTAAATTTAATTGAATTATAATTCTATTAAAAATAAAAGTACGTAACACTGATTTTAATCTATCCTTAATAAAATGTATTCCTAAATTATTATCTACAATTATAACACTTGAAGGTTCTAAAGAATTTAAATAAATTCCATTCCAAATTTTTGGAACAATAATACTAGAACAAATTCTATAAAGTAATTGAGTTTTCCCTGAACACGGAGGACCTTGGAATTGTATAATATTATTTAAATTATCATTTTTAAAAAAGAAATTTTTCAAACCACTATTTGAAGGAATTTCAGGACATTTAAATATTTGATCCGATTGCTTAGAAAACACAATAAACAATGCAACAAAAAGAAATTTAATAATTAGTTAATTAGTATAGTAACAATAAACATAATACGAATACTAATAATAGCTTACCAAATTATTTAAATGCAATTTATTTAAAAGTCTCGTATAAATCTGCTCATTTGGAAAATTCATGAATGCTTATTGTGTATGTGTAATAAATAAATAAATAAATAAATAAATAAATAAATAAATAAATAAGGCTATGCGAAAATTATAATAAATATATACTTGTAATATACGTAAAGACGTAAATACACATAAAGACATAAATATAATACATACAATAAATACAATAAATACAATACATACATTATAAACGCTATAAACATAATAAACTTTAAGTAAAACAGGCTAAGCCTGTTTTAAAGAATTATTGGCATTATTAAAAAAAGAGTAAAGTAAAGTGGAATTAGATAAGTTTGTAGGTTTTGATAAAAATAAGGATTTTGAAAATTGAGAATTATCATAAATTGAATCTAAAGATGGTTTTATTTTTTTTGCAGCTAAAGCTACTAAATCCATACAACCGTCTCGACTGGTTTTCTGTATACTATCTTGTAAATTATTATGTAGATCATCATTTTGTGTAGTTGTAGATTTTGAGTATTCCATATTTGGAATTAAATGTATGTTGGTAAAATTCACATCATCGATTTCATTAGAGTCTGATATAGTAGAGTCGAATCTAACTAGTGCTTCTTCAACAAAATGAGATTCAGCAGCAATCCGTTTCCGTATTTCTCTTGGATCAGTATTTCTTTTCTTATATATTGGTGTAAATGAGTAAGAATGAGAAGCTGGTAACGGTGGCATCCAATTTGGAATAGATGATGTTAAGCTTTTTTTATGTGATTTTGAAGAGAAAGTATTCAAGCTGTGTATATAGTTTGGCATTCCGTTTGGCATATCATTTAGCATATCATTTAGCATTTCATTTGAAAATACATTTGACATAGATTCTGGCATAGAAAATTCATTTATAATAGATTCATTTTTGTATGCAATTACAGAAGATTGCCTATAATAATATTCGAGATCATATACATCAATGCCAAAAGACCAAAAAAGCATACTAACATCTCCCAAAGAAGGCTTTAAAGTTCTTCTTTGTATTTGAGAAATTCTATGTAACTCATTTGTTAAGAAAATAAGATATTCACTTGTAAGTAGAGTTAAATATTTAAATGTTTCATAATCACAATATATTTTTGCAATTTCATTCTCTGCATTTACCACTTTAATGCATCCTTCTTTTAATATGAGAGCAACAACTTTATTTAGCATTTGATTTGTTATGTCCATTATATTAGAATTTATTCTACTACTGATGTTTGTATTTATATTTATATTTATATTTATATTTATATTTGTATTTGTATTTATATTTATATTTATATTTATACTTATACTTATACTTATAATTATAATTATTATTTTATTATTAAAACTATCGTCTTTATTACTAAAGATGGCTTTTATGAGTGTTTAATAATATTTATAATAGTATTAATAATATTAATAGTTTTTTTAATAATATTTATATATAGTATATTATATTATATATATTTCTATATTTAGATCGTACGTGTTAAGTAAGGTCTATTAAAAAAGAGATATTTAAGAAGACCATGCTACTTTGCACCATAGAAACATGATTTACATTAAATATTAAACATTTACCAACCAATGAAATATGAATTTAAATCTTGGTATAAATATAAATAATTATAATTTAAAATATAAATATAAAAAAAGAATAATTTTATATTTTATAAGTTTATTAATACTTTTTTTTTTATTCATTTATAATAATAATAATAGTAATACAAAAGGAAAAGGAAAAGGAAAATTTAGAAATTTTAAAAAATCAAGAAAAAATAAAAATATTGATATAGAAAATATAGAAAATATATATACTATTAGTGAAAATGAATATGTTAGAAAACTCATTAATTTAAATTGTAATGAACCATTTAATAACTCAGGATTAATTGATAGTAATAGTGATAGTAATAGTGATAGTGATAGTAATAATAATAATAATAATAATAATAATAGGAATAAATATGCATATGTTACTTATGCAGCAGAAAGTAATTATATATGTGCATGTATAATTGCATTATCTTCATTAAATACAAATACAAATGCTGATAAAGTTATAATTTATGATAATGAATGGGAAAATTTATCAGAAGATAGTTTTGAAAAAAAAATGCTATTTTTAGCTTCAAATAATTATGGTATTAAATTAATTCCAATTCATTTTTCTAATGTTAATTTTAATAAAAATACAAGTATTTCTATAAGTGGTAATAAAGATAAAACATGGTTAAAATCTTTATTAAAATTAAGTATTTTTTCTCTTGATCAATATAAAAGAATAATTTATTTTGATTCTGATATTACATTAAGAAATAAATTTTATTTAGATATATTATTTGAAATTAAAGATAAAAATGGTTATTATTTACAATTATTTGCTGATCCTTATTGGTTACCAGATGTTAATTTAGGAACTTTTTTAATGGCTATTACACCTAATAAATTAATTTATAAAAGATTATTTAATTTTGCACAAAGGAAAAAAAATAAAAAAAAAAAACAAGATATTTATGATATGGATTTAATTAATGATTTTATAAAAAAATATCCAAATGGTTTATATTATGAAAATGATCCTTCTTTAAATATGGAATATAATTATAAACCTGTTCTTATATCAGCTTATCCTTTTTTTATATTATCAGGTGATTTAAGAAAAAATGATAATAATAAACTTTATGCTTATTCTTCATATTCTTGTATTGATATGGATTTAAGTAATAATGATCATAAAAATTCAATTTTAGATCCTGAACCAGAATGGGATATAGAAAAAATTTATAATAATGTAAATATAATTCATTATTCAGATTGGCCATTACCTAAACCATGGGCTAAGGAATTTATTCTAGTCTATGAATTTTATGCTCCAACCTGTGACAATTGCATTGAGAAAACTTTTTGGTTAGATGTTTATAAGTCTTATTTAAATAAAAGAGAGGACGTTTGTGCATTACATTAGGATATGTATGTATGTATGTATGTATGTATGTATGTATGTATGTATGTATGTATGTATGTATGTATGTATGTCTTGAATAAATAAACAAATAAATAAACAAATAAATAAATAAATAAATAAATAAATAAATAAATAAATACGTATATAACTATCTCCAATAATTATATACATAAATATACATGTAACAATCTAAATAGCACCCCGCTCCTTTAACTTGCCAATCAACTCATCCACCGACTCCACAGTTATTCCCTTTGAACGTGGAGGAGGTTCAAACACAGACTTTATATCAATCTTTGATTCTATTTTAACACCTAAATCTTCTGGTTTGATAATCGAAAGTGGTTTTTTCTTCGCCTTCATAATATTAGGTAATGAAGCATATCTTGGTTCATTTAATCTAAGATCTGTAGTAATAATTAATGGTAATTTTGCCTTTAAAGTTGCACTACCACCATCAACTTCTCTAGTAACAGTAACTGAATTTGAATCAGCATTAATGTCAACCTTAGAAGCAAATGTTGCTTGAGGCCAATTTAAAAGACCACCTAAAAGCTGGCCAGTTTGATTTGCATCATCATCAATAGATTGTTTACCAAGTATAATTAAATTATAATTCTCCTTTTTAACTAATGCAGCAAGTAATTTTGCAACAGAAAGGGGTTCTAATTTACTTGCTTCATTTTCATTCTTTGATGTTTCAATTAATGTTGAAGAATCAGCACCTCTAGCTAATGCATTTCTAAGAGTTTCTTGATTTTTTAAAGAACCAGCAGAAACAACATGAATTTGTTCAACTAATTTTGAATCCTTTGTTTTTTCACGAAT
Source organism: Ascobotryozyma cognata (assembly GCA_030565755.1). NCBI lineage: Eukaryota > Fungi > Ascomycota > Trigonopsidomycetes > Trigonopsidales > Trigonopsidaceae > Ascobotryozyma > Ascobotryozyma cognata. The sequence goes on from JAJMCY010000066.1 coordinate 30,218, forward strand.
ACGAACTGCCTCTTCAACTGCAATTTCACAGAAAGGATTCATTGAAAATTTTACTCCTTGAGTAATAACTCCATCTCCACTTGGATTTACTCTAGGTTTAATAGCAAAATCAATTACTCTTTTTATAGGTACTAAAATGCGCAGTTTTGACATATTTATATGTATATAAATTCGATTATTAATAAATATTAATATTTATTAAACAAATCAAACTAATCCAAACTAAATTCAATTAAAATATGAATCTTTTCTTCTATAAATATTTTCAATTTATATAACAATTCAATTTAATACCATGTATGTATAAAAAAATGGGGTCGGAAGAATAACGGAGTTGCTATAGTGATGGCTATTTTTTTATACCGACTAATACATAATGGGAATTTGCTTTAAACGTAGTACACGTATACACTTATGTAAAAAACAAGAAAAAGAAAAACTATAGTGTCATTTATGACTCCGGGTAAATAAAAAAAATTTTTACCTTTATATTTCACTTTTTTTTTTTTTTTTTTTTTTTTTTTTTTTTTTTTTTTTTTTTTTTTTTTTTTTTTTTTTTTTTTTTTTTTTTTTTTTTTTTTTTTTTTTTTTTTTTTTCCACATTATTATTATTTCTCGCGGGTTATTATTGTTATTTACTATGATTTACTGAGTCATTTACTACTATTACTATACGTCCAATTGGAATATAAGTATGGACTTTTCCTGCTTTTTTATATATCGGTTAATATAATTAGTTTTTATAAAAAATTTTTGTACTTCTGTTTTAAATACATACGTAGAACATACATACATAACTTTGTACGTATGGAGCTTTTAAAATACATATAAATACAAATACATACATATAAATAAATACAAATACATACATATAAATAAATACAAATACAAATACATCCATATAAATATGCAAATATATAAATAGTTATAGTCTACGATAGCGGGTCTATTTGGGTAATATTAGCTGTCATTCCCGGCTTCTGGTATATCATGTAAACTCTGTAATTTTATTTGATATATAAAAAGCACTACAGGTCGAATTTACAAGGATACTAACGAGTTACAAATTGGAAACTTTATTGAAACTGTAGAAAACTAGTAACAATCTAGAGTAGACCCTCAAAGCTCACTTTGTTTTGTGATTATTGGCGAAATAGATAAACACAATACCATAATTCTATTAAGTATGTATATATATTTAGTTTAAACTATTAAGTTCTCTACTAAAATACAAATACAAAACTATTTTAAAAAAAAATAAATATAAGGAATGTAGTGTATATTGAATTATATACTAATGAATTTTAAGACAAGTAAATACAGAAATGTGCCTATAAGTACAGGGAAATGATCTCACAAGAATTAGTTGTATTCACTATATACATACATATATATATACATATAAATAACATATATTTACTTCCATTTTGAACATTATCTATCTATGTAAAAAACTACGTGTATTCATTCTACAAATACTATATACAAAATTAAAATAAAATTATGCTTAAAATAATAAAAAAAAAAAAATGCAAAAAATCATTTAAAATATGCAGTTTAACAATTCCATATATTGTATTTCTTTTAGTCCCTTCTAAAATATAAATTTCTAGTTGCTGTTCAAATATTGTATACCAAGAAAAAACCTTTGAATTAGTATTTTATAAAGAAAAATTAAAAAAGTGTGCCTAGTTTAGGCTTTAAATGTATACATTATATAGATTAAATTAGTAAACACTGAAAGTAGTTTATTACATTCAGCGATTTTTGGTTTGGTTCTTAAAATAATGTTTATTCATTTGTTTATTAATTCAGTAACAACATGAATAACCACGATTGAGTATTTGAATAAAGTTGAATAATATTTTTATTAAGATAAATAACAAATAACAAATAACAAATAACAAATAATAAATAATAAATACTAAATATAAATATAAATATAAATATAAATATAAATATAAATATAAATAAATAATAGTTAATTTCTAATATTAATTAAATCCTTAGTAAATAAAATAATTTAAATATTTATATAATGTTTAAAAATAATATTTTTAAAGTTAGTACTAGAATTTCGCAATTTAAATGTGCCAAATCATGTCCAAATTACAAATTTATTTATAAAAATTTAAGAGAAATAACATTAGATAATAATAATAAAATTATCAATGATAGTGCTAATCCAAATTGTAAAGTAAATAAACAAGTTTTTACATTTAAAACAGATAATGAAAAAAAAAATCAATATTCATTTACATTTTCATTTTCACCAGATGTAAAACAAATTCCTATAGGATGGAGCAATAGCAAAGAACCCAAAGCGGATAACTTTGTATCAAATCCTAAATTTATTAAAGTATTACAATCTGCTATAAAAAAATCAATTTATAATGACCCTATTTTTATTTCTGAAGCTCAATCTTTACAAAATGTTTCTGCTGGTTCAGGGATCTTTATGCATATTTATGATCAAAGAAATGTTCCACAAACTGGAAGAGTACCAGAAGTTGAAGATATTTTTGGTTCAGTTTTTGTAGATAATGAAGGAAATATTAAGAAGGATACTTATGAATCTAATAATATGTATAGAGAGTTTACTTTAAACGGGTTTCCTCTTTTAACTGACCATATGTTGTCTGCGTTAAGAGAGGAATTATCAATTTTTGAAAAGAATAAATAATCATTGTGTGTTTTTTATTGTTATTTTTTTCTATTTTTTTTTTATTTTAAATTCATTTATTATACTTTGTATATAAATATCCTTGTATGTATTTAATTTAATTCGATTATAATATACAATAAAAATATATAACTCAACTAAAAACAAAAAATTATATTTCTAAATTGCGTTTTGGAATATATTTATTTTATAGAAATATAATATAATAAACAAAGTAAAAAAAAAATAAAAAAAAAAAATACAAGAATAAGAAACTTTTATAATAACAAAATACAACTAAAAATTTAAATAAAACGGAAATAAATATTTTTGAACAGAATTATATTGGAAACCTAATTGAAGTTTACTTTTTATTACTATTCTTATTTTTTCTTTTTTCTTTTTTCTTTTTTCTTTTTTTTTTTTTTTTTTTTTTTTTTTTTTTTTTTTTTTTTTTTTTTTTTTTTTTTTTTTTTTTTTTTTTTTTTTTTTTTTGTTTTACTTTGCAGATACCAAAAGACAATTCCAATACCTGATATACTTATAATAATGTTCCAACCTTAATCGAATCCACCACAAAAAATAAATAATTCAAAATAATACTTTTTTCCTTTTCTATTAATTTAGTATTTTAATATATAAAATTTAACAATTTTTATTCATTCTTAATTTCTATTTTCAGTGGCATTAACATAAGCAGCTAATGCTTCAAGTTTTTCAGTAAAAGAAGGATATTTCTTTTGTATTAATAATTGTGTTCTTGTGGCTTCTGAATATGAAAGAACTTGTACTAATTCTGGTTGGGTACGTGCAAGGTTTACTTGTCTATCAAAATATACTAATGCTTCTTGAGCATAACCTTGTTGAAGAAGTAACTGAGATATAGTAGCAACAGCTACATCACACAATGGATCAATTTCAAGTGCTTTTTTACACAATTCTTCGGCAGCATGTAAATTTCTTCCTTTTTGAATGATAACCAAAGCTTTATTAACCATTGGAAGAACATTCATTGAAGCTGGTTTATCACGTTTTTCGAGCTCTAGAGCATTATCAAATTGTTTAACAGCTTCATCGAATTTACCTTGATCCATAAGTAATTCACCATAATAATTAGGTACATCAGAAGAATTTGGAAATAATTTCAAAGTTCGCTTAAATGTTTCAAGAGCATTTTCAATTGAACCCATCTTATATTCAGTAACTGCTAATTGAATATGTGAATAAGGAAATTTTGGATCAAGTTCAATTGATTTCTTATAATCTGAAATAGCATTAACTAAATCACCAGTAATAAATTTAACTTGTCCACGATGATAATATACATCAGGATTAGAAGAATCTAAACTAATTGCACTAATAAAATCTGCATTTGCAGCTTCATGATTAGCAAGTTCAAGTTGTAAAGATGCACGTTTAATATAAGCAGAACATGATGGAGAAAGTGCTATAGATTCATTTAATTCACGAAGAGCATTTGTTGCATCACCGGTTAAGAAAAGGAAAGTTGCCTTCATTTCTTTTGCAAGAGCTAAAAATGAAGTTAAGTTTTTTTCATCTGCAGCTTTATCAAAATAATCAGCAGCTTCTGTATAACCTTGTACGGATTTAGCTTTCATTGCTTCAAATCCTAATTTGAGATAATAATCACCCAAAGTTGAATTTGATTTGTTATTAGTATCATCATTAGTAGATTTAAGATCAGTTTCAGAGTTAGTATTAGTTTTATTAGAATCATTAGAATTAGGATCAGTGGCATTTAAAATCTTAGGTGATAAAGTTCTTGGACGGAAAGAATCTAAATAAGCAGTTATAAAAGTTGGAGAAGGTAAAGTACGTTTACGTGAGGCTAAAATACGAGTAGCCTTATTCTCAGCAAATTTTCTTAATACACGATCAATTGAAGTATTTATAGATTCATTTGTAAAATTTTCAATAATACTTGCAGCAGTATAATCTAAAACAGAATCTTGATAATTTCCTAATTTTTCATAAGCAGCAGCTCTACGTTGAAGTGCACGTGAATATAAATTATCTTTTTCGAGTGCTTTTGTTGTATCTTGTACAACTTTTTCAAAATCTGATAAATAAGCATAACAAGCAGCACGATTTGAATAAAATACTGCATCTGGTGAAAGTTGAATTGCTTTTGAATATAAATCTAAAGCTTTTTCATATTTTTTTGCAGAAAAGAATTTATTTCCAACAGTTTTAAATTTTGAGGCATATTCTTTTTTAGTTTTATCTGAAAGTGAATTAATATCTTGTGTTAAAGGATCAAAATCTGGTAATGTTGACAAACTTTCTTCGGCTTGATTTTCAATTTCTGATAAATTATTATTTTTATTATGATTTTTATGATGACTATGACTATTAGATTTTTTATTTGATTTATTATCATTTTTATGTTTTGTCGATTTAGTACTATTTGTACTACTTTTTTTTGAAGAATTTAAACTATTCTTTGAATCTTTTTTATTTTTATCATCATTAGGGTAAGAATTTAAATAGTAATAAACTCCAGCACTAGAACCAACTAATGTTGCTGCTCCTATAGTGTAAACAATTATTTTATGTTTTTCTATTAGGGAAGATAATTTTGTTAGCATACTATCAGATTTTTCCATTATAATTGAAAAATATAATAATTTATAATTTATGCTTATAGTTAAGTTAGTAAGTAAATGTGCATGCAATATATTAAAATGAAATTTTAATTTTGTTTTTTTATTAATTGAGTTATTTTTTTATTTTTTGTTTTTATTTAGTTTTTATTTTGTTTTTATTTTGTTTTTATTTTGTTTTTATTTTGTTTTTATTTTGTTTTTACTCTTATTCTGATATTTATGTTTTGTATTTTTTATTTTTTATTTTTTATTTTTTTCATTTTTCAATTTTCAAATTTATATTCCCTAAGTTTTTATTACTATGTAATAATTATTATGGGTTTTAACTCTTTATTCGGATTTTTTCTGTTTTCTCATTTAATTAGTATGTAAATGAGCCTTAGTAGTAAAATTTTCCCATAGCAACGGTAAAACTAGCGCAAAGTGATCCATATTATTTTGCTATATTATTTACTATTATAGTTGTTCTTATGTACAGTTATATTTTATATTTTATATTTTATATTTTATATTTTATATTTTATATTTTATATTTTATATTTTATATTTTATATTTTATATTTTATATTTTATATTTTATATTTTATATTTTATATTTTATATTTTATATTTTATATTTTATATTTTATATTTTATATTTTATATTTTATATTTTATATTTTATATTTTATATTTTA
>JAJMCY010000067.1:0-35959 GCA_030565755.1 Ascobotryozyma cognata
TTTTTTTTTTTTTCTATTATTTTTATCTTCACTAACCAACTTTTCATTATATAAATATTCATACATATATATCAGCTAGCTGTGGTTAATTTAATTGACTCCTTTTATCTAACTTCACCCTCTCAATATGTATCAATTTTACTTCTTACATTAAGAACAATGTTACAGTTAAATTTACCTCAAATAAATGTATTTAGTAAAATAGATTTATTAGCTTCTTATGGAAAATTAGATTTTCCTTTAGATTTTTATTCAGAAGTACAAGATATTGAAAAAATATATCCATTAGTAGAAAAGGAATCATCAGTTGGTAAAAAATACAGTAATCTTACTAAAGCAATAGGTGATGTTGTTTCAGATTTTGGACTTGTATCCTTTGAAGTTTTAGCTATTGAAGATAAGGCTTCAATGATTTCATTATTATCAATTATTGATAAAGCAACAGGTTATGCTTTTGGTTCTACAGAATTAGGTGGTGATACAATATGGGTAGAAGCTACAAGACAAGGTGGTTATACTGGTGGAGTATATGATATACAAGAAAGATGGATAGATTACAAAGATTATTATGATAAATTAGAAGCTGAAAAAATGGAAAATATAAATGAAGAATTAAAACAAAAAATGAAACCTATGTCAAAGGAAGAAGAATGGGAAGAAGCATTAAAAGAATGGGAAAAAGCAAATAATAAATCTATAAGAAAATAAAAATAATAATTTAAAATATTTATTTAAATTTTTCTATTATATATCTTCTGTCTATCTATCTGTTTAACCTTATAAATCTTATAATTAATAATCAATAAAATGATTAATATTTTGCATTAACTCTTTATAAAATGCAATAGTCATTATATGATCTTTTAATTTAATATTCTCATCCACTGTGTGAATATTTGAACCATACATATCTATAAGTGGAGCAAAACGATAAATATTTGGTGTAAGGTCCCAATAATATCTAGTATCAGTATTACCAGACATTATAGCAGGGGATACATGAACAGTTTCATTTATTCCATAATAATTTTCAAAAATATTCCTAGTAGTCCCTGCTAAAATTTTAAATGAATCACCATCTGCAGGTGATACTGGTGCAAATTCTAATGGTTCTCCAAATGTTTCTACATTAAAATATCCTTTCTTTGTAGGAGGAATAACTTCTTCATCATTAGCTAATAAACCAATTTCATATTTTTGTGCTAAATCTCTTAATCTATCTACAAACTTTTCAAGAACATCCTTACTTTTTGAGTTAATTGCTATTCTATGGTTTACAACTACCCAAGATTGTTCAGGTAAAGCATTTACCTTTTGCCCACCACCTATTAAAGTTGTAGCTTGTGTAGTTGAGAGTAAATATTTTGCTAATGGAATATAATTTGATATTATTTTTTTTACAATTAATCTTGCAGCCCAACTCTTATCCATATGTCTAAGTGATTTTCTTAATACAGGATTAATTTCATCTTCTTTTGCATATGCACCTATACATTGAAGTAAATTAAATACTGGATTAACTTCATCAAGTTCAACTGGAAAAGGATTATGATCAATATTCTTTATAGCAGAAGCTAAAATTCCAATTCCATTTTCAGGTGGTGGAACAGAAGAATGACCACCTTGTGCATTAACAGTCAATCTAATATTAAAAAATCCCTTTTCACTTGTAGGAATTGCTGCGAAATATGAACCAAATTCATGTTTAAGTCCATCACCTTCATCAATTATTGCATAAATACTATTTTTACCATATTTTGATATTATAAGTTCAGCAAGATGTTTTGCACCACGGGTTCCACTAATTTCTTCATCATAACCAAAAGAAAGAAGTATAGTTCTTTGTGGTTTAAAATCTTTTTCAAGTAAAAAATCAACTGCAGAAAGAATACCAATTAAATTATTTTTTGCATCTACTGAACCACGTCCCCATATACGCTCTCCATCAAAGAATGCATCAAATGGTGGATGAGTCCATCTATCGTATGTAGCAATAGGAGCAGGAACTACATCTTGGTGTGCCATGAATATATATGGTTTTAAAGTTTCATTTAAGCCTTTCCAAGTGAAAAGTAAACCATGTGTATTAGCTTTTTCAAAATCAAGATTTTTAAATACTCTTGGATATGTTTTTTTTAAATAATTTTCAAAATCATAAAATATTTCTAATCTTTCATCTTCACCAGGTTCTCCAGTATCATCAAATGATTCTGTAGGAATTCTAATAGCACCTTGAAGTCTTTTGAGAGCAATTTCTTTATATTCATTTGATTTTAAATAATCCCAAGATTTTTCATTCTCTTCTAAACGAATAATTGGGTAACTAGGACAAATTTTTTCATTATTATCATCATCATCATTATTATTATTATTATTTTCTAATAATAATGAATCTAATACTTTTATTAATTTTGAATCATATTTTTCTTTATTATTATACCTATCGTCAATTAATTTATTAATATATTCCTCAGTTCTTTCTTTATTATGATAACGATGAATACGGTTACAACCAATATTTGGAATTTTTATTCCTTTTTGATTTATATGAGATACAAAAGTAATTAATATCAAAGATATTATTGATAAATAAAATAAATATCTTAAATTTTTAAAATATTTTAATATTATTTCTGTTCTTTCATTATTTTGATTATTTTTTTTATTATCTTCATTTAAAGGATGTTTCAATTCGATGTCGTCATCCATTTTTATATACTTATATATAAAAAAAAAAAAAAAAATACCGTTAAAATTTAAATTTAATTTAAAAAAAAGTTAAAATTAATAAATTAATAAATATAACCTCATGAATTACAAAAAATCAAAAAAAATCAAAAAAAATCAAAAAAAAATTGTGTATTTAATAATAAAATATTACACTTTCATTTAATTTATTTTAATTTATGCTCTTAAATGGATTTTTATATTAATAAAATACGGAGAAAGTTAACGTCAAAAAAACGTACGTTGACATAGCAACGGTATAAATGAGTATTTTTTTAAAGGTTAAATAGAAGAAAAAAAAAAGAAATGATGTCAGTTTTAGGATCTCAAAAAGCAAGTTTTTTCTATAGATGAGCAAATTTTAAATAAAAAAAAAAAAAATAACCTAAGAGGATAAAAATGAAATTTAATTATTTTGTTTAATTGTGTAGTAAATTTGAATTTTTATATATTTACATTTATATTTATATTTATATTTATATTTATATTTATATTTATTCATATATATATATGTATATTACAATCTTCTCCATTTTATGTTGAGAACTTTTTAAATTTAACAATTTCGCGAATTTTTAAAAGTGTGATGTAGTTTTATGTGTTTTTATGTATTTTTGCGTATTTTTATGTGTTAATCTGTGTTTTTGTATGTTTATATATAAGTACATGTATTTTGATGTATTTTTATATTTTATTACATGCTTTTGTATGTTTTTATATTTTATTACATGCTTTTGTATGTTTTTATATTTTATTACATGCTTTTGTATGTTTTTATGCTTTTATTTTTTCCTGCACTTAAAACCAAGCAAATAAAGTTCTAGTTGTATTATAGAGAAATTTTCTTTTTTATTTATTAACTATTAAATAATAACTATTATAATTATTATAGTTACTATAATTAGTATAATTAGTATATAAATGAATATTATTTCAGTATAGTTGAATTGTTTGTAATATATGAAGATGAATTTTAAATATTTATTTATATAATATATAAACTGTAATATTATGTATATATCTCAATTTCTATGTAAAATAACATATATATAGTATAATCCATAAAAGTAAGAAAAGTAATTTAATTTTAATAATAAATATCTAAATACAGGTGTTCTTTTTGTTTAGTTATTTTTTATTTTTTATTATTTATTTTTTATTTTTTTTATTTAATTATTTAATTATTTATTTATTTTTTTTTATTTAATTTAATTATTTTTATTTTTATTTTATTTATATTTAAATTAAATTAAATTAAATTAAATTAAATTAAATTAAATTAAATTAAATTAAATATTTTATGTATATTCAGCTATTTTGTGAAATTTACTATAATTAATTTTTGAAACGACCTACATACAATTTTTAAATTTCAATTTTCCAGTATTTAAATTTTAAATTTTAAACTATAGTAATATTAATTAATTAATAAATGAGAACTTTTTTAGCAGATTTATACGCTTTACAAGGTGCATTAAAAAATGCACTTTCAAACACAAAAAAAATAATTGTATATAAAAATAATGCTTTTATAAAATCATCATCTATAACATTAAAATCTATTAATAATATAATATGTTCTACATCTAATAAAAATTTGAAAGGAAATCCTAAATCTTCTGCATATTTATCAGTTAATAATAATACAAAATTTGGACAAGATGGGTTTAATAATTTTGTTATAGATAATAATAAAAATAAAGAAAATAAAGAAAATGAAGAAAACAAAGAAAATATTAAAAAACATGATAAAGATAAAAAAACAGATGATATTTTTATTTTAAGATCTGCACGATTTAATTCATCTAATAGTTCGTTAGGAACAATTAAAATTGATAATCTTATCAAAAAAAATGATAAATCTACAAAAAGATCTTATTCTACAGATTCAAAGTCAAAAAATCAAGACCAAAATCAAAATAATTCTTCTGAAAAAAAATTAGAAAAACCATTTAGAATGTCCTCATCACCTGTTCCATCAACTAGAGTTGGTAGATTATTACATTTTGGTGGATTAGCGGCTTCAATGGGTTTTGGTGTACTTGAAGAAGGTATAAGAAGAGTTACAAGCGATAATAATCAAAATAATAGTTTATTATTTAATCCAAAAAATTTAGAAAGAATGGTAAAAAAAATGAGTAGAATGAGAGGTGCTGCATTAAAATTAGCACAAATGTTTTCCTTTCAAGATGATAGAATTATTCCAAAGGAATTAAGAACTTTACTTAGTCGTGTACAAGATGCCGCTGATTATATGCCTGTATCTCAATTGGAAAGGGTTTTAAAATCTGATTTAGGTGTTAACTGGCGTACTGATATTTTTTCAGAATTTGAAAATTCTCCAATTGCTGCTGCATCAATTGGACAAGTTCATTCTGCAAAATTAAATGATGAAAATAAAACACATGTTGCTGTTAAAATACAATATCCAGGTGTGTCTGATTCGATTGATTCTGATTTAGATAATTTATCCATTTTACTCACAGCCTCAAGATTATTACCTAAAGGACTTTTCTTAGAAAGGACAATTGCAAATGCTAGAACAGAATTAGCTTGGGAATGTGATTATATTAGAGAAGCAAATAATATTGATAAATATAGAGACTTTCTTAAAAATGATAAAGATTTTGTAATACCTAAAGTATTTAGAGAAGCATCTGGTAAAAAAGTATTAACAATGGAATTTATGAATGGAATTGGATTAACTAAACCGGAACTTATGAATTCTCTTACACAAGAAAAGAAAGATTGGATTGCTACAAAACTTATGGAATTATGCTTAAAAGAAGTTGCAATTTTTAAATTTATGCAAACAGATCCTAATTGGTCAAATTTTTTATATAATCAAAATACTGGAAAAATTGAATTACTTGATTTAGGAGCCGGTAGAGAATATCCGGAAATTTTTATTAATGATTATTTGCAAGTGCTTCGTGCAGCAGTTAAAGAAGATAGAGATGAGTGTAAAAGATTATCTTGTAAATTAGGTTATCTTACTGGATCTGAATCAAATTCTATGGAAAGAGCACATGTGGATTCTATAATCACACTTGGAGAAGCATTTAGATTACCTAAATCAGGGGACGAAAATGGTTTATTTGATTTTTCAAACCAAACTATTACAGATCGGGTAAGATCTGAAATACCTCTTATGTTGAATGAACGTCTTACACCTCCTCCTGAAGAAACATATTCACTTCATAGAAAACTTTCTGGTGCTTTCTTACTTTGTTCTAGGCTAGGAGCACGTGTCCCATGTCATAAACTTTTTGTAGACATTGTTGGTCTAGATAAAAGTTTATAAAGAGTTTTAATACTCTTACAATTCTCTTTAATGTATATATAATATTATTTATAATAAATATGTGTTTGTCAAATTTTACATCTCATTCATCATTATGTTTATTACATCTATTTCATATGCCGTATGTTATGATTTAAATGACATCTCTCTGTTTATACTGTAATCATGCTTATAACTTCATTAGTGGAGTAATACAAGATATTATATGTACATAACCACATATAATTTATTTATTTAAAAACACTCATTTTTATTATAATAATAATATAATGACATAATGTTTTAGCAAATTAATACAATATATATTTTTAAGAATATTGTTAAATATCCATGGTAATACTTTATATTCAATAAATAAGTGCAAAGCTATAGTAAAAAAAAAAAAAAAAAACTACTGGTTTAGCAATACCAATATAACACTTTAATTAATACTCTTGTTAATTATAGGTGTATTTATTTTAAAGCATAATTTAACGTTTATGAGTAAAATAAAAATGTGAACTTTCAGGCTTTTTTAATCATGCCTTATTAACAACTTCGATTGAAACGAATCGAATTATTTCAAGAAATAGTATGTGTTGCTAAGGAAAATGTGTAATTTGTGAGGTTAGAGTTGAAATGTATTAGGGTATAATAATATTTACAGATTCTAAATAATGGGAGTAGTTGGTCCAATAATTAGATATAAATCAATAGAAAAGATTGGGATTAATTTGAGATATGATAAAAACAAAAAAATATGTTGAAAATAAATAGCCTTTTTTTTTATGTGTTTAAAACACTGTTACAGTTATTTTATATGAGGTTTTTAAAACTATGTGGAGTACAATACGGATCGAAAAAAATATGAAACTTTAATTTTTTCTTTATTTCATTTTTGTTTTTCCTTTGGCTTTTGACCATAACAACTGTACAATCAGACCTTTTTTTGAATATTTTTTTAAAATCATCTTATTTATGGGATAGTTTTAAGAGGAATGTTTTTTTTTAAAAAAAAAAAAAAGGTTAGGTAGAATAAAGGTTTTTATTAAAAAAAAGGAATAAAATAGACTGATTTTATGGTATAATTTTAATATATATTTTTTATTTTCTATTTTTTTTTTAAATAATATAAAAAGAGTATACTTTGTTTATTATATTATTACAGAATAAATATATTTGTTTGTTGTTTAAAAAAAAATTTACTATTTAAATATAATAATTAAAAATGGATTTAATTTAATTTACAATTTAATTTACAATTTAATTTACAATTTAATATTCAAATGAGCTCAATCAAATAGAAGATATTTCAATATGAGTCTCACTGTTTAAAGACCAGCAATTATACAAATATTAAGAATTACGGTCCATTAGATGTATAATTATGGACACCATCTCTATAGCAACTATATTTATTAGTATAGTTAAATTGCAATTTATTAGTGTTTACACAATAGAACGTGTATGCACCAAATTATGTTTATAATTACAATTTACTAATTATTTTTATTATTTGCTAGTTATTATTACTATTTACTATTCAATGTTTTTATTTACTTTGATTACTATTTAATAATTAATCTTATTATTGTGGAGAAGTCTCGCGAATATTTTTTTCAATATATAAAAATAATATCAAGTAATACAGATGCCATAGCAACCACATTATATTAATTTCTCAGGACTCTAATTTGTTAAGGAAAGAAAACAAGTCTATACATAGAAAGTATATAATGTATATATAGTAACTATAATAATAAATACATAATAAATATATAAGAATATGTAAGAATATGTAAAAATATATAAAATAATATAATAATAATATATAAAATAATATAATAATAATATAATAATAATATAATAATAATATAATAATAATATAATAATAATATAATAATAATATAATAATAATATAATAATAGAAACCCGAAAGCCGCAAGAACCGATTCTCCGAGATGGTTATTTACCCTATCAAATTTAAATCTATAGGTCTAGTTTTATACAAATAAAGTAAAAATATCCTTAACTAAAAATTAACCAATAGAATGAAAGAAAAATAATAATTAATAAATATTAAATAATATAATATAATATAATATAATATAATATAATATAATATATATTAGAAAATGAATAAAACCTCCAAATCACCATGACAACACAAATTTTAGAAAGAATTACTAATGAGTTTCTTATGCGGCTCGAAATTTATAAACAATATTATTTTTACTATTCGCTTACTAAGCATATTTTAACCAATTAAAAGAAGCATAAGTAATAGAATTAAGTTACCATAACAACACAAAATAACAAATTAACCAATAATATAATTTGTTTACTCTCCTCCAATGCAATTAAAGAAAAAAAAAAAAAAAAAAAAAAAAAAAAAAAAAAAAAAAAAAAAAAAAAAAAAAAAAAAAAAAAAAAAAAGAAAACCGAAACAAAAAAAGGAAATTTTTTACAGCGGTTAAAAATTAATAAGGGAAAAAAATAAAGAATAAAAATAAAAATAAAAAAGAAATAAATAAATAAATTCACTACTAAGGAAAAATAAAAAAAAATTATTTCTTATTTAATATATAAATAAAAGAAAATTCTCGATTTAATTATTTTATTTTTTAATATTATTTTTTTAAAATTATTTTTTATTTTTTATTTTTATTTTTATTTTTATTTTTATTTATTTTTATTTTTATTTTTATTCATTATTCTTTATTCTTTTAATCCAACCATGGAACAAATTCTTAAACAATCAAGAACACTATGTCCTTTTCTTCACTCAGCTTCAACTTCTTCTTTAAGAACTTTAGCTGCAACTGGGTCATCAGTTTCTACAGAAAACGGTGGCGTTGTAAATGGAGGATCAATGCTTAAACAAACAGCTTTAAAATGTCCAGTTATGTCTAAAGCTTTAGCTGTTCAAGCTGCTGTTAATTCTGGTAAAAGGGAGTATCATACTGATTGTAATTCGAAATTAAATACGAAATTAAATGGAAGTTCAAATTCAAATTCAAATTCAAATTCAAATTCAAATTCAAATTCAAATTCAAATTCGAATTCAAATTTAAAATTAAAATTGAAGTTAAAAAAATTAAATAATTTAAACTCACATTGTAATAAAAATAAATCAACATTTTTAAATCAATCACGTTATTACCATAATTCAAATCATTCACGTGCTAGTGCAACAGCATTTCAACATAGTATTTCTTCAAATTCAACAAGCACTTGTGTTTTAGAACCAGAAATTAAAAATTTAACAAAATTTGATTATGATATTTGTTTTAATAATATGCTCGAAGCAAAACATAAAGATAAATCATATAGATATTTTAATAATATTAATCGTTTAGCAAAAGAATTCCCTTTAGCTCATCGTGAAATTGAAGATGATAAAGTTACAGTTTGGTGTTCAAATGATTATTTAGGAATGAGCAAAAATTCTAAAGTAATGAAAGTTATGCATGAAACTATCGAAAAATATGGTGCAGGTGCTGGTGGTACACGTAATATTGCTGGTCATAATAAACATGCAATGGAATTAGAATCAGTAATTGCAGATCTTCATCATAAAGAAGCTGCTTTAACATTTTCATCTTGTTTTGTTGCAAATGATTCAACAATTTCAACTATTGCATCAAAAATTCCTGGTACAATTATTTTTTCTGATCAAAGTAATCATGCATCTATGATTTCTGGTATGAGAAATTCTCGTGCAAAAAAAGTAATTTTTAATCATAATGATATGATTGATTTAGAAAATAAATTAAAAGAATATCCACGTGAAACTCCAAAAATTATTGCATTTGAATCTGTTTATTCTATGTGTGGTTCAGTTGCTCCTATTGAACATATTTGTGATTTAGCTGAGGAATATGGTGCTATAACATTTCTTGATGAAGTTCATTCAGTTGGTTTATACGGTCCAAATGGTGGTGGTGTTGCTGAACATTTAGATTTTGATACTTATCTTGATCCAGAATTAGCTAAAATTCGTACTTTATCACGTGAGACAGTTGCTTCAAGAGTTGATATTATAACTGGAACTTTAGCAAAGGCTTTTGGTGTTGTTGGTGGTTATATTGCTGGGAATGCTAATTTGGTGGATATGATTCGTTCTTATGCTCCTGGATTTATTTTTACTACTTCATTACCTCCTGCAATTATGGCTGGTGCTCGTACTTCAATTGAATATCAAAGAGATAGTATGAAAGATCGTGTTGGACAACAAATGTCTACACGTATGACAAAATCACGTCTTGCTGATATTGGAATTCCTGTTGTTCCAAATCCTTCTCATATTGTACCAGTTCTTGTTGGTGATGCAGAATTAGCTAAAATTGCTTCAGATAAGTTACTTAATGAACATGCAATTTATGTTCAAGCAATTAATTATCCAACTGTTCCTGTTGGACAAGAACGTCTTAGAATTACACCAACTCCTGGTCATTCACTTCCTCACATTGAGCATCTTGTAAAATCAATTGATAATGTTTGGAATGATTTGAATTTAAAACGTGTTGAAGATTGGAAAGCTCAAGGTGGACTTAAAGGTGTTTCAACATTTGAATCAGCAGATTCTCATATTAATCCACTTTGGACTGATGCACAATTATTATATGCATCTTCTCGTGAAGCCCTTTGTGGTAAATACATTGGAATTGATAAAGATAATACTTTTTTGGATAAAGGTGATAAATTTATTTCTACGAATATTGAAGTTTCTGCCTGAATTTGGATGATTTATTTATTTAATTATATTAAACATTTTAAAAAATTAAATTGTATTAATTATATTAAACATTTAAAAATTATTAAATTGTATTAATTATATATATCTATATGTATGTGATTTTAATTATATAATACCTAAATATGAAGTACATTTTTGAATAACTTGCTGAACATAAATAAAATATTGAATTGGAAGAACAAACCACTCTCTATGTATATGATTACAATTTGGACAAGTAAATTTTGATTTTCCAAAAGCATCAGATAAAATTATATGTATTAACTTTTCAGCACGATGACTTGAAATACATTGCATTGAATGATATATTAAAGATAATTTTTCTCCACATTGTGATTCCCAATCTCCTAATCTTTTATGAACATTAATACTTCTACCAATTTTTAACCATATAAAAGAATTGTTATTATTTTTATTTTTATTATTGTTATTATTATTGTTATTACCTTTTTTTAAATATGATTGTAATAATGGTAACGAATTTGATAAACAATATATGTATATATAACCAATTTGATCAGCTGATGAGATTGGGGTTTTTAATTCTAACTGTAATACTTTTTTACATTGTGGAGAGACGAATAAATTTAGTTTTTGTTTTTGTTTTTGGTTGTTTTGGAATTTTAAAACCTGGTTTTGATTTTGATTTTGATTTTGATTTTGATTTTGATTTTGATTTTGATTTTGATTTTGATTTTGATTTTGATTTTGATTTTGATTTTGATTTTGATTTTGATTTTGATTTGGTTTTTGGTTTTGGTTTTGGTTTTGGTTTTGGTTTTGATTTTGATTTTGTTTTTCGTTTTGGTAAGTCGTTGATGTACAAAACAAAAAGGAAAAAAAACGTTTCAGGATGTTTTTAAAGGATTTTTTTGATTTTTTCTTATTATTTGAGTTGTTATTAGAATTTTTGTAGTTATTAGAATTAATAAAATTATTATTAGATTGAGTTTGTTGATTTTTTTGATTATTTATCTTAATTATATATTGATTTTTATGTAAATGACAATAAGGAATTTGAGAAGATTCAGTAGTTATTTTTTTCCTACAAGCTTTTCCTTGTTTAGTAATTCCATGACAAGTGTTTTTTGGATTTAATGAATCTTTTCGAGCTAAACCAGTAAACTGAAATTCCGGACTGAGCATTGTAGAGATGAATGGTGATGATAAATAGTAATAGTAATAGTAATGGTGATGATAAATAGTAATAGTAATAGTAATAGTAATGATAATATAATAATATAATAATATAATAATATAATAATATAATAATATAATAATATAATAATAATATAATAATATAATATAATAATATAATAAAATAATATAATATAATAATAACAAGAATCTTCAATAAATGCTGCGGTTTATATAATCGCAGTTAAAGTATAACAGTTATTTCATATAAATAGATACATAAGCAACTACTAAATCTGCATCATGAGACACAGTTGCTTGAATAATATGTGAAGGATTTCTTATTAAATAATTTTTATTTATTAAAGATGGTTTTTTTAAAATATTTATTCTTTCCCATTGGTTCATTATAAAAATATTTTGTTCTTTTTCTGAAAGGGCTTTAAATAATGCTTCTTTTAAAGCCCATCTTACGGCTACAAATTGCGCATGTTTTACAGAATATTGTTGATTATTTATATTTGTATTTGTATTTATATATGTATTTGTATTTGTATTTGTATTTGTATCTAAATTATTAAAATCAATTAACTCATTTGGATGTAAAATTCTTTGTAGAGCTTTTAAAGATTTTCTATTTATTAAAGATTGAATTCTAGAAATTTTTACTAGATCTATTCCAATTTGGTGCATTTTGATGTTTTATATTTTTATATATTAATATTTATTAATATTTATATATTTGTATATTTATATATTTGTATATTTATATATTTATATATTTATATATTTATATTATTTGTAAGTATATGTTTCTTATGTAATTGTATAGTTAAAATATTTACGTATGTATAAGTGAGTTGTATTTTTATTTATTTGTTATTTATTTGATATTATTATTATTATTATATATTATATTATATTATATTATACTTATTATTATTTATTTATTTATTATTATATTATATATATATATTATTATTATTATTATTATCATTTATTTATTTATTTATTACTGTTATTATTTACTAATTTTTATCTATTTATTATTATTTATTTTATTTTATTTTATTTTATTTTATTTTATTTTATTTTATTTTATTTTATTATATTATTTTATTATTTTATTATTTTATTATTTTATTTTATTTTATTTTATTTTACTTTATTTTATTTTATTTTTTTTATTTTATTTTATTTTATTTTACTTTATTTTATTTTTTTTATTTTCTGGTTGCTTTGTTGCTATTTTTATTTTATTATATTTTATTTTATTTTATTTTTATTTTATTTTATTTTATTTTATTTTTTATTTTCCTTCATCGTTGAATAGTTTAAAAATTTTTATTGTTGCTACTTAAAAACTGAAGAATTTTTTTACTTTTTTTATATATTTTTTTTTGTTTTCCTACTAATAAAATAAAATAAAATAAAATAAAATAAAAATACAACAAAAAAATAGAAAATAGAAAATAGAAAATAAAAAATAAAAAATAAAAAATAAAAAATAAAAAATAAAAAATAAAAAATAAAAAATACAATAAAAATATAAAAAATATAAAAAATATAACAAAAAATAATAAAAATAATAAAATAATAAATAATAAAATATTGTTTTTTATTTATTTATTTATTTATTTATTTTTATTTATTTATTTATTTTTTATTTATTAATTTATTTTTATTTTTTATTTATTTCTTATTTATTCATTAATAAAAATCTCTAATAAATTTCATTCTATTATTCAAAATGGCAGGTAAATACTCAAGAAAAAAGGCACGTATCATAAAAAATATTGAAAAAAATTTATTAGATATTCCAACAAGGAAACTATTAAAAAGTGCTGAAAGAAAATTAAAATTGTTATTACTGTGTGAACCTGTTTGGGCAACAGATTTTTTTTTAAAAAATCCGCCACCTTCTTCAACTTCAAATTCTAATTCTAATTCTAATTCTAATTCTAATTCTAATTCAAATTCAAATTCAAATTCAAATCCCACTTCAAATCCTAATCTAAACGGTGCAAACTTTATTCCAATAAATTCTTTACAAGAATCAGAAAATGATGATGATGATGATTTAGATGATGAAAACAATAATAATATTAACAATAATATCAATAACAACACTTCTAATATCGCCTATAATCGCATGATAAAAAATAATAAAAAAAGATCTGTTAAATTTACAAATTTTGTACTTAAATCAATATCAGAACTTAAATCAAAATTAAAAAATACACAACATAATATTTTTTTATCAAGAAGATTAGAAAGATCAATTGATAAGTTATTAACAAGATTAAAAGTTGCTATGGATAAAGTTCATATTCAAAATTGTCCAAATGGTAAAGAATTTGTACTTGCATATAATGAATTAGCAAATATTTCTGTAAATAAATTCTCTCAAAAATCTTATTTAATTCCAGAGTCAATTTCTTCAAACAGTGAAAATAGTGAGAATAATGAAACTAATAATGAAAATAACAATAATTTTATATCAACCAGTGAAGATTTTATACCATTAATTAATAGTGATGATGATTTTGATGACGATGAAAATAATAATGACAATGAAACTGATGAAAATGCTTTTTATAAAAATAATATTATAAATGATGAATATTTAATTGATGATGAAATGGATATTTCTTTAAACAATAGCTTTATTTTTAACGATAAACAAAATATAAGCAATACATCTAATGATAGTAAAAATTCATTATTAAATAATTCCTTTAATAATAACATACTTCAATTAAATAAATCTAATTCTACAATATCTAAAGATGAAGAAGATTCTCCTGCTTTTATTTCTTTAATTGATGATGATGATGATGATGAAAGTGAAATATTAGAAAATTATAATTATGATGAAAATTATTTTTCTTCAAGATTAATTTTAAAAGATTCAAATTCTTCTGAAATAATAGAAATATCATCAGATGAAGGACCCGATGAAAATACTCAACAGGAAGATTTAAAAGAAAATTCAAATAAAACCACTAAAAAACCACTTAATAAAGAAGATTTTTTAAGTAGAGCTTTATTTGAATCAAAATTAGAACCTTTGGAAGTATCTGATTTTAATAAACTTATTTCTCCACCAAAAAAATATCTTACCAATTCAAAAAGATCTTCTTTTGTTCATAAAGAAACTCCTTCTTTTGCTATTAAATGGATATCAAAACCAAGAAGACAACCTTATTGCCCTCCTCTTAATGGATATGATAGACTTACTGAAGATATGAATGATTTTATTTCATATTTATCTCCTTCTTTAGAAGAATCAATGACACGTCAATCTGCTATTACAAGGGTAAGATCCCTTGTAAATAGAATTTGGAGAGATGCTAGTACACATGTATTTGGTTCTTTCTCTACTGGTTTATATTTACCAGATTCTGATCTTGATTTAGTTGTAACTTCTCCATCCAAAAGATTAGATAATAAAAGATCTTTATTTGTATTAGCTGGAAGATTAAAATCTTCTGGATACGCTTTTTCTGTTGATGTAATTTCTCGTGCTAGAGTTCCAATCGTTAAATTTGTAGACGAACCTACAAAGCTTCATATTGATATTTCTTTTGAAAGGGATTCTGGTTTGATATCCACACAAACTATTAATTATTGGCTTGCAAATGTACCAGCTTTAAGAGAATTAACAATAATTATAAAACAATTTTTAAAAATACATTATCTTAATGAAGTTCATACTGGAGGTTTAGGAGGTTTTGCAATAATAAATATGATTATGATTTTTTTAAGATTACATCCTGATATAAAATCTAAAAAGATTGACCCAATAAGAAACCTAGGTTTGTTATTAGTAGACTTTTTCAAATTTTACGGAACACAATTTAATTATGAAAAATATGCAATTTCAGTTAAAGCAGATATGGAAGCTGCTTTTAAAAATAAAATGCAATGTTCTTGGGCTTTAGATGCCCATTGTCGTCAACCTTTTTCTATAGCTATTCTTGATCCTAATGAGCTAAATAATAATATTTCACGAGGAACTTTTGATCTAATGAGCATAAAAAATTCTTTTGAGTTTGCTTATAAAAAGCTTGTCAATATAATTCGCGAGTATGATTCTGATCCTGCAAAGACTTATATTAAATGTAAAAGTTTTTTAGGTTTAATACTTGGTTATTATGGTCCAAAACGTTCTTATATTGATCAAAATTCACCTTGGTTAAAATCTCATTCCATAACACTTCCTAATTCTGTTTCAAATGTCTCAAGATTCTCTACTCCACACAGAATGGTCAATTCGAGATATACAGTTTCTGGCGTCAACTCTTCCAATAATACTGCTGTTTTTAATAAGTCCAACACTTCTAAAAAATCACCCAAACAAAAAGCAAATGAAATTCTTGCCAAAAAGATAGCTGAAGAAAAAACACGATATAATAACTTGCGGTTATCAAAAGAAAATGCCAAACAACTCAAGAATATAAATAAAACTGGACTTAGTGCTAATGTTAAAAATAATAGTCAGATTCATAGTTCTGGTTCAATTTTAAATGATAAAATCCCGTCAGTGAATGTGACAGTAAATCAATCAGCACAAGCGTCTGGTTATACAACAGAAAATTCAAAACCTTTAGCAAAAATTGATTTACTATCTAAATCTCAAACTAATAAGAATTTCCACGATAAAAGTTTACCTAAAAGTAATATAATTTCAATACCAAATGATTTTCAAACATCTAGCTCTACTGGATTGAAAACGGCAGTAGAGTATTTAGCATATGAGAGTAATGAGACTGATGTAAAAGGAGAAAGTGCTTCCAATTCAGATATAGACCTGCATAATCCAATTGATAAAAACAATATGAAACGCAAAAGTTCTACTCAGGAAGAAAATATATGCTATTCAGAAAATGAATCTGATGATTCTTCGTCGTCAGTTGAACTAGTCAATAGGTTTAAACCTAGAAAGACAAGAAAACAAGTAAATAAAAACAATGATCAACTTCCAAATGTATTTATCAAAGACAATCAAGATTCTCGGACTGCAAATGTGGATTCCGGTACTAGGAGACAATATTGGGCTTCGAAAGCATTAGATTTAAGCTTGGACTCATCTTTTGCTACGAGTCAGAGCAAACCATGATATAATTAATTGAAAAGATGCTTTACTTGATAAACTATCTTTGAATTTAATTTAATGATAAAAATGACATTTGAAAGTCATATATTATGGCTGTATAGAATTAATTAGTTTTACCTCCGTTTATAAATGTATTATTTCTAAATAATGTTTTTTCTGGAGAATTATTTAAAATTCAAAGTTATATACAATTATTTTAACGCTATGACAATATGGAATCTTGGGATATTTGATTTGTTTTTTGTACTATTTTTTTTTTTTTTTTTTTTTTTTTTTTTTTTTTTTTTTTTTTTTTTTTTTTTTTTTTTTTTTTTTTTTTTTTGTTTCGTATTATTTGAAATTTTAGATCTTATTCATATCATCAAAGGATATATATATATTGTAATAAAAATATATAGATAAAATTTCGAAAAAATAATCTATTTCATTTTAATCATTTTATAAATTTAATGCAAGTTTTTTTACAAAAATTATTTCGAGATAGTATGTATGTATGATTGATACAAACTACAAAATGAAAGTTTTAATATAGTACAATTGGGTAACCAATTATATAAGGGAAATAAATAAATAAGTAAATAAATATATAAATATATAAATATATATAAACAAATAGACAAATTAACCGAATTTAAAAGGAAGTATTTGACTAAAAGAAAAATTGGCATTACTTAACACATTATCATTTGGCCTTTGAATGGTAGTAGATGCAATTGTATTGTATGAATATGAACCACTATTTACGCCAGGTTGTCCAGTAATTATTGAAGAATAAGGTCGGGGCTCAAATTTGTCTTTTAAATTTTGTCTTTCTTTTTCTACTTGACTCCAAGTGGTTAATACTGTAGGTAATTGTGCAGATGGACATCTTTTAATACAACAAGATAGTAGATATACTTTCTGATCATAAATGTATTTAACAAGACCATAAGAATCAATATATTTAGAAGAGGGTTTTAATTCTTGATTTGAATTAACAAAATCTATTAATTCTACCATATTTGATGAAATATATTTACCAGTTATAAAAAGAGATTGCCAACATAAAGATAACACTATTTCCTTTTCTTCTTCTGAGTGAGAAGTTTCATTTGAAGTTATTGAGTCAGCCAAGGGAATTAATTTTTCAACATTATACAAAACAGCTATATCAAAATTATTAGCAGCTATAGCACCTTGAATACAATAATTTAAAATTCTCGCTTGAATTACAATATATGAAGTTGAGTATAATAAATCTTTTTTTGAAGATAAGTCATTAAAAGAATTTAAATTATTTAATATCTTCTCTTCCAAGTCAGTTGTAGTTAAAAGTTTATTCTTTATAGGGGATAATGATTCATTATTATCTTGAGAATTATTATCAGGAACACAAATTAAAAGTTTACAACCTATTTCAATTAAAATATCAGCATCTCTATAAGCATCAGAATTTGTTTCAATAATTTTTTCTAATAATCCAATTGGATCAGGCTCCATTCTAATTTGAACAGGAAGAATAGGATCAACAGAAGCAGAAGAAAAAGTTGGTTTAGACCAAATAAGATTATATCTACATGCTAATGCATTTGTGGCATCTATTAAACTTTTCATTTTAATCAATTCTTCACTTTCATTTTGATTTAATGAAACGATAAGATCGATTGTTTGACTAGCAAGTTTCATATTTCCTTTACTTGCATCACCTGAAGTAGAAGTATTATATAATTGTTCAACGGCTTCTAAAGCAATTTTAGATATTAAATCTAAAGGTAAAATTGGGTCCCGATTAAGAATTAAACGTGGAGCAAAATAAACTTCTTTAACAAGATTTAACCTTCCAGCGGTAATCATTGCTTTTAATATAAGAGATTCAAATACAGTTATATCAACTTTTTTAAATAATAAAGCTTTTTTAATTAACCATCGTAATGATTCTCTGGTCTTTTTCCATTTTATATCGGTATTATATGAATTTGAATTTGCTTCTTCAGCATATAAAATATAATTTTCTAATTCCTTTAATTGTTCATCGGCGTTACTAAAAAGATATAATGATAAAATTTCTTTTAAAGAATGAAATGAATTTGTTATATCTGAAATAATACTTGCAGACATAATTAGTCTACTAAATAAATTAATTGAATTTATATTTGTTGGGGATGTAATAGTACAAGAATCTATTGAAAGGTTTTTAGCAGTTATTTCATTTGAGGAGGATATGTTGTTGTCAATGTTGATATCAATATTGGTATCAATATTGTTATTAATATTATTATTATTATTATTATTATTATTTTCACCTGCTAATTCAGACGAAATGGTTTTTACACGTTTTTCTATTGTTTTAACAAGTTCAATTATGAAAGGAGAAAATGGTTCTGAAGAAGAATATGAACAAGCCATAAGAATTTTCGCATATTTAGAATGCTGATTGAATAATTGTAAACCTGGACCTTCCCAAAATTTTGCAATTAAACCAATTAATTGAAAATTACCTGAAATAGATTGATCAATCATCCATTCCCAAAGAATATCCCAATCGCTTTTATAATATAAATACGGTGAAATAATTGTATTCATTTTTAATGCCTTTTCTTCATTAGATTTGAAAAAAGAAAATATTAACCCCAACCCTTCTTCCGAATTTAAACTTTCAAAATACGTAAAAGAGTTAAAATTATTTATAGCCAAAGAAGAAGAAGAAGGAATAAAAAAAGGATAAATATTAGGAAAAACATTTAAAATTCCATTTTTCCATTTTATAGCATTATTTTCACAATTTGAAATTACTACAGGATGACTAAAAATCAATAAAGCATTATTAATTAATCCAGTATTATTAATAATTAATCTTGCACGTTGAATACACCAATTTGAAAAAGTAAAATTAAATTCAGAAGAAAAAGAAAAAAATTCATTTTTTTCATCTAAAGAACTAATTAAATTTTTAATAATTTCATCTAAATTATTTAAATTAATATTTGATGAAATTAATTTTAATTCATCATTTTTAAATTCATCTTCAAAAAAATTAATTCTATTAATATTATCTTTAATTTCATTAATTTCATCAAAACTATTATCATTACTATTATTATTAATTCCAAATAAATGTGCAACAGTATTTAAATAATATTTTGGATCTATAGTTTCAGGTAAATAATACAAAATAAATTTTAATAATAAATTTTTATTAAAATTATCATTTTCTAAAAGTAAGGAATTACATTTATTTGTTAATATTTTTGTATTTCCATTTGAAATTTCAATAATAATTTCTAATAAATCTTTTGAATTCATTGTATTATTATGATAAGAAGAAAGTAAAACAAAAAGCAAACAAGTAAATGCTTATAATTCTTAAAATTTCTTATAAAACAATGAAAAACAGTGAAAAACAGTGAAAAACAGTGAAAAAAATAAAAAAAAAATGAAAAAAAGCACGTTAAAAAGGCTTTTTTTAATGGATTTTTAACTACAAATTATACATCGTTGGCATAACAACGGCGCAAATTTAACTGTTTTAGGTTAAATTTAAATAAATTTCAATTAAAGGTAGAAATTTAAAAAAAATACATACAAGTAAACATACATTTATACATTTATACATTTATACATTTATACATTTATACATTTATACATTTATACATTTATACATTTATACATTTATTTATTAATTAATTAATCATGGTAAACAAATATGCAAATATGCAAATATGCAAAGGCAAATGCAAATGCAAATGCAAAGGCAAATGCAAAAATAAAACACACTGTTAGTCGAACTAATTTTACTCTGTATAGAAAACATCTTGTTAGTTAAAAATAAAAACTGCTGTATAATAATAATATGCAATAATAGGTAAAAGAACAATTAATTAATAAATTAGTTTGAATTAATTTCCATTCTTTACAATTAATATTAAGTTTGTTTGTTTGTTTGCAAGCATGCATGCATGCATGCAAACATGCATTATGAAATATTTCTCCTCTTTATTCCATTCATACTTCTGTCCAATGGGCCGGCCTTTTATTTAGTTATACCATTTTAAACTCCCTAATTGTCATAAATGGCATGCATTCATTCCATGAATGGAATGGAAAGGAAAGGTAATGGTATGCTATTCATTCAAAATAGAAATAAAAACCTTTCATTTATATAGATTACACTATTGTAGAGATAAACATTTTTAAGAGTGTAAAAAGTATAACAAGTGTAAAAGATGAAATATACAAATTGTCAGCTCTTAACTAGAAAAGTATAATTTCATGTATACCAAAATACTAGTTATATTTTTTCATCCTTTTCGGTTTTTAGTTTGATGTAAGAATTTTGTTATAAACAGACCAAATTATTGATTTTCCTAATTAACCTCTGATGTATAGTACAGTAATTATCTCTTTTTCTTTTTCTTTTTCTTTTTTTTTTTAAAAAAAAAAAAAAAAAAACCTGTTGTAACTTATCTTATTACGCCGTTTATGGTTTTTTTTATTTTTTTTATTTTTCTTATTTTTTTCATTCTTTTATGCTTTTTTCATTCTATTAAATAAAACCTCTATAAATTGTCCCATAGCAAAGCTCATCATACAAATACATTAAATTAAATAAAGAAAATATATATTATCGGAAATTATTCTTAGAATATTGATTATTGTTTTTAAAACTAGAATTGTGCTTTGAAGATCTTAATTTTTCTTCCTCTTCGGCTACTAAAAATTCATCCCATAAACGAACCAAATCACTTTTTTCTGCTCTTTCTTTCTCAACTAATTGTTCTAAAGCTTTAACTTTTGAACTCCATTTTGCTTCATAACCTTGTTTTAAAGCAATTACTTTTGCTTCATGTTTTTTTGAATATTGTGTATGTAATTCTGTAGATATTCTTATTAATCTTTCATCTTGTGCACGTTCTAATTCAGCATTTCGTTCTTGAGTTTTATGTACACTTTCTCTTAAAGATTTAATTTCAGCATCTTTTCCGGCTAATTGTGCTTTTAATTCAGCAATTTCAGTTAAATATGTAGCTTTTATTTGTTCAACTTCTCTTGTTGATACTGTTGGTAATGAACGTGGTGTTGGAACATTTGAGTTATCATCTACATCTATTAAGGATTGTTTGAATGGGGTATAATTTGATTTTAATTTTTCATTGGTTGAATTGTTATTAATATCGTTTAAACTAAGTCTATTTACTTTGTTACTTAATATAGTGGATGAAGGTTTATTGTTGTTGTTGTTGTTGTTGTTGTTATTGTTGTTATTGTTGTTATTGTTGTTATTGTTATTGTTGTTATTGTTATTGTTGTTATTGTTATTAGTGTTATTTGATTTTGGACTTTCAAGATCTAAAAGCCATAATGATTTTTTCCGTTTTTGTGCTTGTGAAGATTTCAGACTAATATTTGATTTCATTTCATTTAATAAGTTTGGATTAGTGTTTTCTTGCAAGGCAGGTATTTGGCTTAATGAGCTGAATCCGGATTTGGATGGCATTTTGTAATCCAATTTATTAGTATTAGTGTTGTTAGTAGAATTTGTAGTAGAATTTGTAGTAGAATTTGTAGTAGAATTCTTAGTAAAAATTTGACTTTCACTAGAAATTCGGCTCTCACCAGAAACGTGACTTTGGTTTATATCCTGATCATGGACAGAACCTTGACTGACTTTTCGTTCTTTTAAACGAGGTTTTAAAGGAGAATTTGGATTTGAATGAATGGAAAAACTTGTAAATTTACTAATTTTTTTATTAAATGATAAATTGTTTGATTTTGCAGGAGATGGCGACGAATTTAAAACATAGTTATTTGAATTGAAATTATTTGCATTATAATTATTTTTCAATGATTCGCTCGAACTTGGTAATAAATTATTAATCACCTGTTGGTATTTTGTTTGATTTATATAACTTGAGTCGTGAATTGAAGGTGTATGTAATAAAGAATTTTCAATATTTTCAATATTTTCAATATTTGCATTGTTTGCATTGTTTTCATTGTTTTCATTGTTCTCATCATTATTAGTAATATTAGTATTAATATTAGTAGTATATAAATTGTCACTAATAAATTCTCCTTTGTTTTCTCTAACAACCACTTTTAAAACATTATTTTCGCGTCTTTTTATGTCTTCTTTAATAGATTTTATCGTTTCTATGTGGGGATTTGGTTGAATATTCGAAGAAACAACGCGTAAAGGCGATGACATTTTCTATAATAGATTTGTTAGTATTTTTTAGTATTTTTTATTAATTTTATTGCTTTCTAGTATTTTTTATTAATTTTTATTAATTTTTACTAATTTTTACTAATTTTTACTAATTTTTATTAATTTTTATTAATTTTTTATTAATTTTATTAGTTTTACTATTTTTTTTTATTTTTTTTTTATTTTTTTTTATTTCTTTGTTGCATTTTTTAAATGTTGTACCACAAAGGAAAAAAAAAAAAAAAAAAAAAAAAAAAAATTTTAAATTTTTTTTTTTTTTTTTTTTTTTTTTTTTTTTTTTTTTTTTTTTTTTTTTTTTTTTTTTTTATATATAAAAAAAAAAAAAAAAAAAAAAAAAAAACAGATTTAAAACAGTTTTTTTTTGTTTTTTGTTTACTTTCTGTTTATAAATATCGGTTGCTGTGGTAACTTTGTTTGGGGTTTTATTTTTATTTTTACTATTATATTGTATTATATAATCAGGTACTACCGTTGTAAGTTCTTTAGGGTCTACAAAGTAACAAGGCATAAAGGAATAAATAGAATGCATTTAATATATTTATGCAATAAATGTATTAAATAATGTATTAAATAATGTATTAAATAATGTATTAAATAAATATATTTAATAAATTTATTCAATAAATAATCAAGAATCTAATAGAAATGAATATAATACAAACAAGAAAAGAATACTATGCAAAGTAACAAATATGAATAAGAAAAAAAAACAAATGTACTGTAATAGCAATCGTAAATAGAATCGTAAATAATAACTAATGTAAATAAAGGCAACGTAAATAATAACTAATGTAAATAAAAGCAAAGTAAATAAATAACTAACGTAAAAATGTAAAAAAATCAACTTTATAACAATGTCCTAACTCCAGTTTAGTGTCCATTTAAATTATAAAGAGCATTATAAAAGCATTATAAAAGCATTATAAAAGCATTATAAAGGATTATAGAGTATCATACAGAATCATACAGTATCATACCTAATGTGCCTTAAAAATACTGTCCTTAGTATAACGACCTGAATAGCCGTTATTGTGTGAATTATTTGTAAAGATGTCTTTAACCTTGGCTCCTAATTCATAAAACCAAATCTTTTTATTATTCGCATCTAATTTTTTTGCATGCTCCTTATTTAAAATATGAATTTTATTCTCCTGAGGAAAATTAATAGCACTTAAAGGACTGCTACTCGTAGAATTATTATGACGAAAATGAATAAAAGAAGGCGAAGGATTATCAAATTTTTGTTCATTATTTGAAGATGAAAAATTTGAAAATCTAGATCTTATAGAAAAATCTGATTTAGATTTATAAACTTGTTTTGAATTTATTAATCCAGATGATAATTTATTAATTTCATTTTTAAAATTATTTTTATTGATATTACCTCCAAATTCAATATTTCCAACACTATGTGTTGGGGAAATTTTTATAGGAGATGATGAAGCTAAAGAAGTTGGAATTGATGGAATTGGCATAGAATGATAAAGTGTATTATTATTATTATTATTATTATTATTATTATTATTATTATTATTATTATTATTATTATTATTATTATTATTATTATTATTATTATTATTATTATTATTTATATTTTTTATATATTTTGGTGAAGAAAATGGTGATGAAAGTGGTGAATATGGTGATAATGTTGATAAAGAAGAAACTGTTGATGAAGAAGGTAAGAGTGGAGGTGGAGGATACATTTGATTAAATGAATCATTTGAATTCAAGTTTAAATTTGAATTTAAAGTAAAAGATGAAGAAGGTGTAGTATTAGATATATTAACATCTTGAGAATCAAATGTTTGAGATCTTGAAGTATCTAAAGTTAATAATTTCTTTTTCTTTTCTTTTTTTAAATTCAAATCATTTTCGTTTAGTTTATCTTGATTGTTTATTTTAATTTTTGTATTATATACATTTAAATTAGTTGAATTATTTATATTATCAGTAGAGTTATTAATTGAAGATGTTGAAAAATATTCAGTTTTGGAAGTTGAATCTTCAATAATTGGAGTAGATGGAGCAGATGAAGATAAAAATGGAGTTTTTTGAAATGATAATTCATTAAATTGTAAAGAATTGGAAGAAACTTCAGTATTTTTAAAAGTAAGTGAAGATGATGCTAAAGGTGATTGTTTATTTAAAGATAAAGATGAATTTGTTGGAAGAGATTTTATATTTCTATCAAAATTAATTGGAGAATAATTTTCTTGATTATTTTTATTTCTATTTTTACTATTATTATTATTATTATTGTTATTGTTATTATTATTATTATTATTATTATTATTTGGACTAGCTTTATTAATTAAATTATTTCCGCGAATAGAAGAAGATGAATTATTTGAAGCAGAAAGTACTGAAGAAGTATTTGAAGTTATTGAATAATAAACAGAACATGTAGAAGAAGAGGAAAGATTAGGGTTATGATTTGAAGATGTTATATTAATTGGAGAGAGTTGTTTGAGAATTGGACTACTTTTACCAGAAGAGTTTGAATATTTTGAAGCATGTGAATTACCATCAATTGATAATTTTCTTTTTGAAATATTATAAAATTTTTTGTCATTTAAATTATTATTATTATTTTTTTTTAACTTTGAAGAAATTACATTTTTCTTTTTAATATTATTATTAATACTATTATTACTATTAATAGATTGTGTCATTGTTGTAGAATTTGTAGGAGGAGTTGGTGGTGGAGGTGGAAAATGAGATAATATAGATAAAGAAGTTGAATGTTTTAAAGTTGAATCTATATTATTATATTTTGTAGAATCAAAATCATGAGAATTTTTATTACATTTTAAACAATTAGAACAATTAATTGAAGAATTATTTAATTGTTTAAATTCTGCTATTAAAGTTGCAATTTCTCCTTCTAATGCATCCAGCCTACTTAAAGTATTTAATGTTGAAAGAGGTTTTGTATAATCTAAATCAAATTCTGAATCAGAATCTAATAATGTTTCAAAATTAGATGAATCTTCAAATATATTTATATCATCAGTTTTTGGTAAATCGAATGTTAAATCTAATTGATTTGATAATTCAATCATGGGTTGTAGGTAAGTAAATATAAATAGAGTGAATAAAAGTAAAATAAAATAAAGTAAAATAAAATAAAATAAAATGAAATAAAATAAAATAAAATAAAATAAAATAAAATAAAATAAAATAAAATAAAATAAAATAAAATAAAATAAAATAAAATAAAATAAAATAAAAATAATTAAAAAATAAATGATAAAAAAATAAATAAAAATATATAAATAAATTCAATATAGTATAATTCCCATGTCTAGAAATATAACGCGAATAAATAAATTACAAATAAATAAATAAAATAAATAAATAAATTTATTTACTTTTTGACAAAATAGTAAAATTAATAATTTAATTTAAAGCAAAACGGGAATAATGACGAAAACGAAAAAATAAAAATAATACTAAAAAAAATAATAAATAATAAAAAAAACAACTAATTGTTTTTTTATTTTATTTTATTTTTTAATAGTATTACCTTGTTTACTTTTAAAAAATTTACAGCTGGTTAATAAACTGAAAATGATACAATGTCCGATACTTTTTTTAATTATTTTAATTATTTTATTTATTTAAAAGGTACAAATTATTTTTAGGTAATAAGTAAATAAAAAAAATCCTAATTATAGTAGTAATAGGAAAAACAAAAATAGAATTTAAATAATTAAATAGAGCAACTTATTGTAATGTATTATGTAACCCAGGTACCAGGTACTAAAAGTACTAATATTTAATATTAAAAGTAATAATAATAGTAATATTTATTAAAATAAAAGCACAATAAAATTGAAAATAAGATAGAAATACTTATACTTATATTTATATTTATATTTATTATAATAATAATAAATAAAAAAAATAAAAAAAATAAAAAAAATAAAAATAAAAATAAAAATTATTTATAAAGAATGATCCGGAATAGTGATTGCCCTTTAGTCTATTTATTTAGTCTCAATAAAAAAAACTATTAATAAATCCCTATTCCTTATACACTATTAACCAATTAAATAATTAATTTTAGTTTTAATGAAAAATGTAGAAATTTTAAAATCATAAAAAATGTAACTAAAATAAGCGTAAATCGTTTAACTATGTAATATGTGCGAAATATTTACTTAATATGAGAAAATCATATTGTTTGTTTACTAGGTTATTAGTATTTTTTATATAGAAATACAATTCATTTTTACATATTTATTTACAATTACTTTTAATATTAAGATTGTGTGTTTATTTGTCAAATATTAGTTTATTTATTTATTATTCTTTACTTATTTATTTATTAATCTATTTAGTTCTTTTTTTTTATATCATTGAGTACTTTTATTTAGTTTAAAATTAAATATTTTATTCATTAAATTTAGTTGCCATAGTGATACTGTTTTTTATTACGCTATGGCTAAGTAGGAATTTAATATGAATTATTAAAAGTGAGTTAATAACGGAAAAGCGTGTGATACAAATTACTTTAAGAGAATATTTCAGATTAAATTTACTTTGTAATTATTACAATACCACAATATCACAATTTATCACAATTTGTTAAGAAATAGAAAAAATACCGGTATAGAATAATTATGTAACAGTTAATTATAAAAATAATTATACGAAGTATTTGAAAATACGTAGAATTATGAGAACATATATAAATATTTAATTACCATAGCAATTGATCGGTGCACATCTTTAATATTATAATAATAATAATAATAAATATAAGCAAATAAACAAATAATAAATTCCAATTGCTGTTTACATGGAAGATCATTTTACTATTCTTACTAAATATAAAATAAATACAACACCAATGGCTTGGCAACGGATAAAAAGATATTTAGATTTATAATTATAATTATAATTTAAAATTTATAGCATGCGTGTTCGAAACTCGAAGTAGTGACACTTTATTAAATTATAATTAAATATAATTTGACTTCTTATAAAAAGAAATAAAACAATCAAAGGTTACTATAACAACTAACTGGAAAAACACGAATTTTAATTATTTTATTTTTTGAAACTCATCGTTTAATTAAATACAATTATAATTATTTTTTTTAAAATATAAGGTTTTTTTTATTTAAATAAAATAAAATAAATTAAAATAATTTAATGTATAATATTAATTTTTATAATAATTGGAGAGAAATCTCATCTAGTGTTTGTGGTTGTATAAGGTATTTTTTTTTTTTTTTTTTTTTAATTTTTTTAATTTTTTTAATTTTTTTAATTTTTTTCATTTTTATATAATTTATTTAAATTACTAACTCTTTTTTTTTTTTTTATATAGTCTTGCAAGCTGGATAGTCTTATTATTACCACAACTCATAGAACAATGGAAATATGAAACGTATGAATATAAAATTAATTATATTTAAATTAGATATATAAAATTAGTATATATTAACTTTATAGTGCTGAAGGAATATCATTTTTATTTCTTTTTATTTGGTTTATTGGTGATATAGCTAATTTAATTGGTGCATTATGGGCAAATTTATTACCTGATGTAATAGCTTTAGCTATATGGTTTTGTATAGCAGATATATTAATGCTTATATCAACATTTTATTATTATGAAAAATCTAAAAGAAGTAAAGATTTATCTTCATCAAATCATGTAATTATTGATTATCAAAGAGATCTTGAAAGAAATAATTATTCACAAGATTTACAATCTAATTTAAATTCAGTACCTTCTTCATCTAATAATATTACAACAATAGAAGAAAATATTAATGACACTTCGCCTTTACTTTCAAGAAGTGATAATAATGATAATTTTAAAAATCAAAAACAAAGAAGAATTTCAACACAAAGTAAAAAAAATTCATTAAGAAGAAAATCTTTATCTTTGAATAATAATAGTTTAACTTTTAATTCTATTTTTTGTCAATATATATTACCAGTTCTATTTATTATTTCAGCTGGTATATTTGGATTTTTTATTTCAAAAAATGATAATGATAATAATGATAACAATAGTAATAGTAATAATCAAATTGAAACTCCATTAGGTGCTGAAATTTTTGGATATATATCTTCAGTTTTATATTTAGGTGCAAGAATTCCTCAGATTTATAAGAATTATGAGAAAAAATCTGTTCATGGTCTTTCATTATTATTTTTTATTTTTTCTACAATTGGAAAGTATGTTTATTGTTTGTTTGTCTATTTTTTGTATACTAACTTTTTTTTTTATTTTTTTATTTTTTTATTTTTTTATTTTTTTATTTTTTTTTATTTTTGTAGCATAACATATGGTGCACAAATATTATTATATTCAACAGAGTCAAAATATATTATTAAGAATTTACCATGGCTTCTTGGATCATTGGGAACAATTTTAGAGGATTGTATAGTAAGTGTTTTTTTAATATTTATTTATTTATTTCTAAATATATTAACCTGATAGATTTTTGCTCAATTTTATTATTATTCTTATAGAACTATAGAATGAGTTTAGAATATTTTTTTTATTATAAATATAGATTTAATTGGGATGGATATAGATAGATTGAATTGGATGGATCGGTTTTTATAGATATTTATTTAATGCTTATGAATTTACAATTTATTTTTAAATTTAAATTTAGTTTTACTTTTATAAATTAGAAAAAAAAATACATTTAAAACAAATTTTATTCATATGAAAAATCCTATAATTACATTATATTTAAATGAGTTGTGGTAATTAGTCAAATAAACCGAATCCTATAAAAATGTTAGTAAATGATAACAAAATATTAAAAAAAGATTAAGAAACAATTAAAAAAACATAATTAAAACTTACCCATATCGTCATCAGATTCTTCTTTTTCTTCTTCTTTCTTTTCTTCAGCAGCTGGAGCATCAGAAGATGCAGCAGCACCACTTGAAGCGCCACCAGCAGCAGGAGCAGAACCAGCAGATGAGCTAATATTAAATAAAAGATCTTTTATATCTTTTCCTTCAAGAGCCTTAGCAAAAAGTTGTGTCCAGATTGGTTCAACAGAATCTATACCAGCAGCTTTAACAAGTGTAAGGAGTTTATCTGATGTGATTTCAACCTCAGCATCAGCTAAGATGAGGGCAGCATATGAAACAGCAGCTTCTGTAGACATTTTTTTTTATCTATTTTAGATATATTTATATATAATTTATTAATATAAATCGTGAAGTAAATTTTAGAAATTTAAGACTTTATCCTATTTAATAAATTAAACAAATAAAAGTAAATTGTTAAAGATAAGAAAAATAAAACTGCGTATGCGTCGAAATTGAATTTAAAGTAGTTATTTTTTGTTGTTGCAAAAGCAGTCTCATCACGTGATATTTGTCATGGTAACGATATCTGTCTTTAAGTGTTTTATTTTTATATTATTATAATATACCGGTATTATTTATGTATTTATTTATAACGTTATATATTATAATAAATTTGGTTGATTTACTAATTATATTATTACAAGTATAAATTTGATATATGAGTATAATACATACAGTGTAATATATTTAATTATTTTATTTGTTTTTATATACTGTTTCTATTTTTATATATTACATTTATTGAAAATATTATTTTTATTATATACAAATATTCAAAACATAACTGTTTCTAAGTGAACTTCGTAAACACAGTAAATATTTGTAAAAACAAGCATACCTGTAAACCCAAGTAAATACATAAAAAATTATTAGTAATTATCACGTAATTACTTGAAATATAATCACTTATCACAGATTTATATTTGCTCAATAATTTATTTATCCGATTAAGTATACTATAAAAAACTGTTTTTTTTTTTAAATATTAATAATAATAATAATAATATAATATAATTAATATATCTCCAAAAAAAAAAAATAAATAAATAAAAAAAAATAAAAACGTAACAAACTATTAATTAAATTTATTATTTATTATATTTACATATAATTAATAATAATATTTTTTTTTTTTTTTTTTTGGTAAATAATTTAATAAATAAATAATAAAAATAAAAATAAAATAAAAATAAAAATAAAAATAAAAATAAAAATATGACTTTAACTGCTGTTGTTCCTT
Source organism: Ascobotryozyma cognata (assembly GCA_030565755.1). Lineage (NCBI taxonomy): Eukaryota > Fungi > Ascomycota > Trigonopsidomycetes > Trigonopsidales > Trigonopsidaceae > Ascobotryozyma > Ascobotryozyma cognata. The sequence goes on from JAJMCY010000067.1 coordinate 31,329, forward strand.
CAAATGAGGCTCCGATCCTTAATAAATTAATTTCTATTAGGGAAAAATTGACAACTTTAAAAAAAGATCGTTCAACGTGAGTTTTTTTGTTTTTTATTAATTTATTAATTTATTTGTTATTTGTTATTTGTTATTTGTTATTTGTTATTAATTATTAATTTATAATTTATAATAATAATTTCTAATGATTTTAGTTTTTTAAAATCTAGCGATATTAATGAATTATATGAACAACTTATATCACAAGTTAGAAAAATTAATCATATCAGAGAAGATCCGAATTTAAAAGATGAACAAAATAGGCGTATGTGAAATAACATTTATGATTATTATGTATTACTTGGTTATTAACTTTTTTTTTTTTATTATTTTTATTATTATTATTATTATTATTATTATTATTTGTTATTACTATCAAACAGTCGACACGGTACTTGAAGATGTATTCCAATTAGTCTCATTATCTTTTCTCACAGTAGGATTAACTAGAGTAGCACCAGCTACATTTGCTTCGTTATCAACAGTACATCGTATTTTAGATCATTTGGAAGAAAGTAAAATTTATTCTGCAAATGATCTTAAATCAGTCAGAGAAAGACTTTCAGAAATTAAAGATATTGTTAAAAGAGATGCTAGTAGTGAATCACCTGAAGTTATACAATTAATTAATTCAAAAATTTCAGTTTGTGAAAGTACTCTTGAAGAATTAGAAGGAAATCTTTCAAGTATTAGTCATGATTTACAACCTATATTACAACAATTAGTAGCAATTAGAAGACAAATTATGGCAATTGGATCAAAACCAAAATTTTCTTCATCAGATTTTAAACCTCTTCAAGAAGAATTACGTGAAATAGAAAGTAAAAGAGTTGATGGTAATTTTTTATCACCTGATGGTAATATTCCAATAGGACAAAGTCAATTAAATGCACTTATAGTTGAAAATCATGAAATTTTAAACGATTTTATTGCAGCAAAAGGTGAAACTGTTTCTGAAGGATTACAACCTTTATATAAAGAATTATCAACTATGAAAAGTCATTTAGAAAATTTATCACTTACTCATAGATGGACAATGCGTGAAACAGATCTTTATTCTTATCAAAAAAGATTACAAGAAATTGATGATAAACGTGTTAATGGAGTTTTTATTGATAAAGATGGACATTCTGGTTCAGGACAAAGTGTTTTACTTTATTTATTAAGAAGATGTTATGCATTAATTTATAAATTATTATCTGCTAGTGAACCAGTTTCTGAAGCATTAATGCCAATACAAAATCAACTTAGTACTGTAAGAAGATGTTTATTAGAAGTTAAAAGAATGGGAGGTTTTTCATCAGCAAGAGAATTATATCCTTATCAAATGAAACTTGCATCTATTGATAATATGCGTGTTGATGGTAAATTTATGGTTGGTGATAATATACCTGAGGGACAAGGTGTATTAAATGCTTTATTATCTGAATGTTTTGATATATGCCATGAATTACGAGTTGAACTTGAAGAGCAAGATAGTGATAAGTGATAGTGATTAGGGATTAGTGATTAGTGATTAGTGATTAGTGATTAGTGATTTTGTGATTTTGTGATTTATTATTTTTGTTATTTCTATGATTTATTATTTTTTATTATTTATATTTTATTTACATTGTTTATATTTTTTTGTTTACTATTTACTATTTACTATTGCCATTTACTATGTATTTACTAGCTACATAAGTTCACCATTTATTATTATTTATTTTTTTTCTTATTTCTCATTTGATACTTTCTTATTTTATTTTACTTTCTTATTTTATTTTACTTTATTTTACTTTATTTTACTTTATTTTACTTTATTTTACTTCTAATTTACTTCTAATTTAATTTAATTTTTGTTTGGTTTATCAGTTTCATTTATTATTGATTTGGCAAATTTAGATACAAATTGAATTTATTTTGCATGTACAGAGGAAAGAAGATTTGGTTTTTGTATGGGATAAAAAATAAATAAATATATGAATAAATACATAAATAAATAAATAAATATATGAATAAATACATAAATAAATAAATAAATACATAAATAAATACAAATAAAACAATAGTTGCTAGCGCAACCATTGTTTTATTTTTATTTTTATTTAATTTATTTTTAATTTTCGCTGTATTTCGTTACTATATAATTTATAATCTTTGTATTTACATCGTAAATTTTGCGATGTTTTTTAATTGCTAGCTAATTTACATTTGAAGGAAAAAAAACAACAGGTTATTATTTTTAATTTATGTAAATAAATAATAAATAATAAATAATAGATGATCAATAATAATAAATAATAAATAAAATAAAATAAAATAAAATAAAATAAAATAAAAATAAATAAAATAAATAAATAAAATAAACAAATAAATAAAATAAATAAATAAAATAAAAAATAAAATAAATAAATAAAATATGAGGAATTAATAAAATTAACTTTATGTACTGTATTGAGAAAATATAAATTATACCATTTTTATATTAAAAATTAAATTATTCTCGGCTTAATATTTACTAAAAGAAATATTTACTTTTGCATATGACTATAATACAAACAAAATGGGTATGTATTACACGGGTTTCTGTAGCTTTTTTTGTTATTTTATTTATTTTTATTATTTAATTATTTTATTTAATTTTATTATTTATGTTGTATTTTTTTATGTTTATTTACATACAAATTGAATATATTTAATTTGCATTTATTTATTTATTACTAATTAATTCTTATTTATTAATTTATTTATTTACGAATATTTATTTGTTTATTTGTTTATTTATTTTATTTTTTATTATTACTAACGTTTAGGGAAAAAAAATAATACAAAATTAAAAAATGCAAATAAAAAAATAGAAAAAACTAATAATATTAGTAATGCAGATATTTTAACAGAAAATTCAATAGAAAATTCAATAGAAAATTCAATAGAAAACTCAATAGAAAACTCAATAGAAAACTCAATAGAAGATTCTATAGAAAATCCAAACGGCGATGAAACGGTTGAAAGTGTATTGGATAATTTAAATTTATATCAGACTAGTAGCGAAATGCGGTCTAAGGAGGAAAAAGACCCTGATAGTAATGCTAATAATAATACTAATAACAATAACAGTAATAATAATAACAATAATAACAATAACAATAACAATAACAATAACAATAACAATAACAATAACAATAACAATAACAATAACAATAACAATATAATATTTTCAAATGACTCAGAAATAAAAAATATTATAGAAAATTATAGTTTGGAAGAATTACGTGAAAAATATATAGAATTAAACAAAACATTTAATATTAAAAACAAAGATCAACAAGAAGAAATTGATGAATTACAAAAATTATTAGATCAATCTAGAATAGAAAGAGATGATTATGAAGAACAATATAATGATTTACTTTCAAAATTAGCAACTGTTAAAAATACAATTGGTGAAAGACTTAAAGCTGATTCTGCAGAATTAGAAAAATGTAAATCAACTATTGAATATTTAGAAAAACAAAATGAAAAATTACATGTTTCAATATCATCATTAACTTCAGAAGTTGAATCTTTAACAAATTCAAATGAAAAACTTTCAAAAGATTTATCTAGTATTCGTTCTGAATATAGTAAATTTCAAGATTCTTGTAATGATAAAGAAAATAATTTATTAGAAGAAAATTTAAGACTTTCACGTAAAATAGAAAAAATAAAACAAACAAGTTATGATTGGGAATTACTTGCTAATGAAGAAAAAACAGTTAGAGAATCTCTTTCACAAAGAATTAATGAATTAGAAGAACAATTACAATCTAGAACAGAAAAAATTCATGAATATAAATTACAAAAAGAAACGTATGAAAATTTAATTTTACAATTAAAAAATAATATTGAAGATTTAAAAAAGTCACATGCAGAACAAATTTCTCAAATGGTTGATTCAATGCAATCAAATATTGATGAATTAGATCTAAAATTAAATACAACAATGGAAAAATATTTAAAATCATCTCAAGAATTAATAAAAATTAATGATGAATTAAAACATGCAAAATCTTTTGAATCAGAATTAAAAGAAAAAAATTTATTAGTTGGTAAATTAAGGCATGAAACTGTAACATTAAATGAACATCTTACAAAGGCATTAAAATTATTAAAAATTCAGCAAACTTCTCCACAAGATTCATTTGTAGATAGAGATTTATTAACTAATCTTATTTTATCATTTTTACAAATACCAAGAGGTGATACAAAAAGATTTGAAGTTTTACAACTTATTGCAGTATGTTTAAATTGGTCTGAAGAGGAAAGAGGGAGAGCTGGATTAGAAAGAGCAAAAAATGATCAAATTACTAGTACAGTTATTGGTGCAACTGGTACAGGGATTTTTAATTCTCATAGATCAGTAAGTGGTTCGAATACATTTTCAAATAATGAAAGTATAGCTAGTTTATGGACAGAGTTTTTACAAAGTGAAGCGAGTAAGGGAGAGCGTGATTCTTCTAAAAAAAAATTATCTTCTAAATCTTGATTTTATTTATATTTTGTTTGTATATTTATGTTTATGTTTATTTATATGTTTATGTTTTATTTATTTATATATTTATATTTATATT
>JAJMCY010000068.1:0-35998 GCA_030565755.1 Ascobotryozyma cognata
ATATAATATAATATAATATAATATAATATAATATAATATAATATAATATAATATAATATATAATAAATTAAAAAAAAATTTATAATACACAATTGTATCAAATTTCTCTAATGTACTTCTCAGAAATTATTCAGGGCCTCCCAATATCAAAAGTGTCCAATAGAAGAGGTTTTATCTATAAATTCAATTAAGTCCTAAAGAAGAGAAACTGGACAGGTTCGAAACTGGGTGTTATATGTTTTTTAAAATAATAAATAAATAATAAATAAATAACCACTACAATGGTTCGAACCTGGGAAATATTTTTTTTATATTATTATTTTATTTTTGTTTTTAACTATGTATAGCAATCAACATAATAAATTACTTTTCAATTGAATGTACCTTATAAACCATAATATCTAATCTACAAATATATAATTATAATTAATATATGCCTACAAACTAGAGTAAATAATGGCTCGAATTAATAAATCCGATGACAATGGACTACAGTCAGTTTCTCAAATTAAAAAGAAATTAAGAGATACAGAAAGATTACTTCGTAAAGAAAAATTACCAGAAACTGTAAGAACAGATCAAACAAGGTTACAGAAGCATCTTAAAAAAGAACTTTTAAAGGCTGAGGAAAAGAGAAAGGCTCAAAAGCTTTCATCTAAATATAAAATGGTTCGATTTTTTGGTACGTTATTATGTTTCCTACTATGTGCACTTTATTATATTATATTATATTTATTATTATTATTATTATTTTTTTTTTTTTTTGTATTTAGTTATTATATAATTTTTTTTATTATCATATATACTACATCATATAATCTTCTATATATCATCATAACTAACATACTAGAACGCCAAAAAGCAACAAGAAAATTGAAAAAAGCAGAAAAAAAATTAGAATCAACTACTGATAAAGAAGAAATAAAAAAAATAAAATCAGAAATTGCAAAATATAATTTACATTTAAAATATATACTGGAATTTCCTATAAATAAAAAATATATTTCTTTATATAATGAAACTACTCCAGAAACAGAAAAAGAACGGAACTCGATTTTAAATTTACTAAAGAATGATGAAAAAAATATAAGTGCAAATAAAAAGAAAAACCATGATTTTGAAAGCATAAATAATTCTAAGGACGAAACAACCAACGAGCACGATGATTTTTTTGAATAGTTTTATTATAGTTATGTATTTGTTTATATTATGATTTATGAATATAGAAATTAAATGAAATAAAAAAAATAAACTTGTATTTTTATTTTGTATATTATCTATTTTTCAACAAAGAAAGTAAGAATTTGCATTAATTTTTTTGTAAAAGTATATAGCATAAGAATATTAAACGTATAAACCCAGTTTTTGGTAATTCGTTTAATTGCTTATCTTACTTTTTTTTTTTTTTCATTTTTTATTCGTAATTTTAAATTAAACTATAATATTAAAAAAATAAAACATAAGTAATCCAATATACAAAAAATGCTAAACAAAATTTCATGCAAATATAATAAATAAGTAACAATTTTAATCTTTTAAACATTATAATTAAGACATCACAGTTTAAATTTTTATTAAAAAAATAAACATTATAATAGAGAAAAAAAAAAAAAAAAAAAAAAAAAAAAAAAAAAAAAAAAAAAAAAAAAAAAAAAAAAAAAAAAAACACACACACAAACATAGTTATTAATATATTACCAACATTGAGATTTGTTACTAAACAAATCATTTATATCCAAACTTAAAATATAACTTCAATTATTAATATTTTGCTCTAAAATATAATTTTAAAATTATGATATTTCACACACAAACACACACATATATATATAAATATATATATGAGAAACTAATGAAAGATGAGAGGGACCCCCTTTTCATTTTCTTTCATTTTTTTCATTTATTATTTCATCATTTTTTTTTTTTTTTCTTATTTTATTCTTTATTCTTTATTTTTTTTTATCTTTCTCTCTATTTGTTTCAAAATATTAATCCCTTATTTTTAATAATCATTTTGATTGAAAATGGTATCGATCAAATAAGGTTCTTCGGGAATTAGATGGATTACCTTCTTGATCTTCTTCTTGTACTTCAATTCCACCAGCAACAAGAGTCATAGAATTCAAATCAGAATTGATTTCATAAGCATTATCAGCTTTAAAGTGCCTGGTTGGTACTAATTCATGACGTGACCAAGGCTTTTGTTTTTCATTATTTGAATTATCTTTAGAATTTGATTTTCCAAATCCTTTTCCTACACGATCAAATAGTTTTGCAGAAATAGTAGATGCCCTTCGTAAATGATAGTGGACACCTCTTCCAACGACGGTCTTATTTGGATCATCAGTTGTATCCCATACATTAGGATATGAATGTTCATTAAATGCTTCACCTTCTGGTCTAGTATGTTTTGGTGGTTCAGAATTTGCAGGATCCCAAATATAAGAAGTTTCAAATTCATTACGGGAACCAAATGAACCATAAGAATCTTGCCATAAATTAGCAGAAGAGTTTAATGCAGCATTAGTATTTGTATTTATTGTTGAAAGTAAAGAATCAGATAATCCAGAGCCATAACGCTTTTTCAAATATTTTGCAGTTTCGGGGAAATTATTAATAAGAATTGTCCACCAAATCAAAATAAGTTTTTTATATGTAGAATCCACAGAGTCAAGGTGTATTTTCCAGGGTTTTGAAGCACCAATAAAGTGAAGGACTGAGATTGTTTTATGAAAGTACATATATGCGGGAATATATTCATAATTATTAGATGGAGTAACATTGTAAGAAAATGCAAGTCTATGCCAATTATTAAAAAATATATTCAATACACCTTGGTCGCATCCTGTGTGTGTTAGAAAATTATATATATTTTTACATGTATGTTTTTATAATACATTACATAATATTACTCATTAAACACAATAAAGAAACTCACCATCAAAAGATACATTATTTTTAGCCATATGTACCAAAGTGTTAAAAGTAGAATTACTTGTATAGGTTACAAACATTCCACTATTAAATATATCTGGCCAACCAGAATCTGGAGCAGCAGCAATTTGGGTACCATCAGTATTGATTGAAACATTAAATAATTCATCAATATTTCTAATAACCATACAGTCAGCATCTAAAAAAACAACTTTTCTAAATTGGGTTTGATTCCAAAGTTGTAATTTAGTATAAGAAAAAGATAAATCTGGTCTTTGTAATAAAGTAGAATGAGTATTTGAAGAAGTTCCAATAAGATCAACTTTCAATACATAATCATAAACTTTTGAAACTTCTTTAATAGATTCATCAGAAAGTGTATCTACAACCATGATTGCACGTTTATAGCGACAACCAGTTTCTTTTAAACATTGTGCCAATACCAAAGCACCAGCAAGATAAGAATCTGTAAGTAATAACGTCATATAAACATCTTTAGACATAGTTATTGAGATCTAAAGAGAAAGAAAAGTAAAAAAAGAAGAGTAAAAGCAAAAGAGAAAAAAAAGAAAAAAAAAAAAAAAAAAAAAAAAAAAAAAAAAAAAAAAAAAAAAAAAAAAAAAAAAAAAAAAAAAAAAAAAAAAAAAAAAAAAAAAAAAAAAAAAAAAAAAAAAAAAAAAAAAAAAAAGAATAAACAAAGAATAACCAGTAATAACCAGTAATAACCAATAACAAACCAATAATAAACCAATAATAAACCAATAAAAACAATAAAAAAATTAAAAATCTCAATTAATAAGTAAGTCTTTTTTTGAAATTAAAGCCGATAGTATTAAATTAATATAAACAATTCCGCTGTTGACAATGCAATTATAAGCAATTATTATGAAATTTAATAATACTAAAACATTTATTATTATTATTATTATTATTTTTATTACTATTTTTACTATTATTTTTATTATTATTTTTAATCCTATTTATTATGTCAGTTCATATTTGACCCACGCGACCCTTTTTAAAGCAAACTAATAAATAAAAATAAATAATAATAAATAATAATAAATAATAATAAATAATAATAAATAATAATAAATAATAATAAATAATAATAAATAATAATAAAAATAAATGCTATACTTTCCTTAAAATTATATAATAACGCGTTAATAATAATTAGAATAATAAACAATAGTAAATAATAAATAAATAATAACCAGGCATTAATTAGTTCCTTCTTATTCAATAGCCGGCATTAATGTAAAAAATCGGAATAAATCAATATGCATTTATAAACGAGTTTTTTTTGGGGAAAAAGGATATTTATTAGTAAAATAATGCATTTATTGTTTATTATTTATTATTTATTGTTATTATTTATTGTTATTATATTTATTTTATTTATTTATTATTTATTTTATTTATTTATTTTATTTATTTATTATTTATTTTATTATTTATTATTATTATTATTTATCAGTGCATTTTGTTTATTTCAATTACTCACATTTTACTAAGAATAAAAAATAAACATTATTAACACATAGTTGCGGAGTAATTAATTACTATGGTAACAACACATTAAGAATATTATTTAACAACTATAAACAGTTTCTCGGAACAATTGTTTTAAGATAATTATTAAAATAAATATTAATTGAGATCAATTGCCAGCAAATTATTTGTATACATTATCATTATGATATAATATTTATTATATTTTTGCATATATATATATATATATATATATATATAGTATTTATATTTATTTAGCATTTGTATATAATTTGTAGTAATAGCATGTACTGTTTTTTGTATTATATATTTTTTAAGATTATTTATAAGTATGTATGTATTTTTATAATAATATAAGCAATTTGTTTATAATGTTTTTATTACAATATATATATATTAAATATAATAATAAATAAGTATTAAGTATAAGAATAAGTAATGAATAATAAATAGTTAATAAATAAGTAATAAATGAGAAAAAGTTAATATATAAGTAAAGTATAGTATTTAACAATATAATAAATTTATAATAAAATTATAAGCATTAATAAATAATAACAAGTAAAGTAAATTAATAGACAATGAATGCTATATTTATTATATATAAATAAATAATAACACATAATAATAATAATAATAATAATAATGATGAAATACAAATTCGCTAATCTTTCAAAATTAAGATCTCTAGTTTTAATTCGAGGAGGGAAAGATGCCGAAAATTTACTAAATGGATTAACTACAAGATTTGTACCAAAACCAACAGATTCACAAGGTTTATACTGTGGAATGCTTAATTCTGTCGGTAGAATGCTTTTTGATTTATTTATATATCCTTTTGAACACAATCATATAAAAAATATTCCTAATATAAATATTTTAAATACAAACATTTCTACTACTAATAATAATAATAATAATAATAATAATAACGGTTATATAATCGATGTTGACTTATTACTTGCAGATAAACTTAAATGGCATTTAAGGAAATATATGCTACTTCATAGTAATGTTTCTGTTGAATTTATTAAATCTGAATATATGCAACCATGGAACATTTGGGAAGAAAGTAATAATATGAATAGTTTTAATGAAAATAATGAACTACAAAGTATTACTGATTTTGTTCCAAATTCTTATATAGGTGCTGTAGATGATAGAGCACCAAATATGGGATTAAGACTTATTTTACCATCTAATATTACTCCTAAAGATGTATTTTCATCTTCAATAAAAAATGATGATAAAAATATTATGATACAAGTAAATGATGATGAATATAAAATTAATAGAATATTAAATGGAGTTGCTGAAGGTGATGTTGATTTTCCTTATTCTCATGCACTTCCTTTAAATTCTAATTTAGATTATTATGGTGGTATAGATTTTGATAGAGGTTGTTATTTAGGACAAGAATTAACTATAAGGACTCATCATAGAGGTGTAATTCGTAAAAGAATTGTTCCAATACAATTTTATTCAGATTTATCTAAACCACCCGAAAAATTACAATTTAATTTAAATTCAAATATTACAACTCCTTCTCCTCATACTAATATATATTTTCCTGGTGAAAGGAGAAGTGTTGGCACTATATTAAGTACAGCTGGAAATATTGGTTTGGCTGCACTAAGACTTGATTTGGTGGGGAAACCGTGTGTATTTATAAATGCAAATTTAAATATAAATGCAAATATAAATGCAAATATAAATGCAAATATAAATGCAAATATAAATGCAAACAAATCCCACACTAATAACCTTATTGCATTTAAACCAGCATGGTGGGATCTTGTTGAATAGTTTGTTCCTTTAAATAGGTTTATGTAAATAGTATAAACAATGTATATATATATTTACTTATAATATATTCTTATCACATACCGTAAACTTTTTTATTACAGATAAAATCCAACCTATCCCTGTATTTTTTTTAATAGCCGAGATTTCCCCATATTTTATTACTATTTTAGCCGAGAGGGTGATAACCGACCTAACAATTATTAAACGCTATATAAATTATAAAAATCCACAACAATAAATAAAAATAATCAAGAATTGATTTTAGAAAGATAATTAAAAAATATAAAAAAACAACTAAAATACTATTAAAATCATTAACTTTTTTAATTATTATATTATTATTCAAAATGGCTAAAGATCTTTTTTTACCTCTTGTTAATGTATTAAAGAAAAATGATCGCATAGGATATGCTAATAAGTAAGTTTTATTATTTAATGCTTTTTGTAATAATTATTTATTATTTATTATTTATTATTTTTTGTATTACATATTCTATTATATTTACTATACTTTACATATTGCACCTTACCAACCTTTTAGAACATTCAACAACGGAACTGAACTTGATAAACATTTATTATTAGTTCAATATTCATTGTTATTAGTTTCAGAACAAATAAAACGTTCAGCAGGATGGAAAATATTGTATTCAGCTATAATTAAATCAAATGGTACTAAAATAATTTCAATTATTCGCTTATCATCTTTACTTTCATTAGCTACACGTCTTCGTACCTTTTCCAATCTTATTTCAGATGTTCGCATATTTGATAGATTATGGGGTATGATACCAATGGTTGCATGGGCAATAAGCAGATTTTATCCTGAAAAACAAATTTCATCTTTGTCTTCTTCTTCTTCTCCTATAGATGAAAAGAAAAATGAAAAACATGAAATAACAACTGAAAGTATTTCTCTTTCAAATAAAAAAAAACAAGATAATGTCTCTTCTTACATTCAAGATGTTCAAGTAATTTCTATGCTTGTGTATCAAGTAATGGAAAATGCCGCTTATCTTGGAATGCATAATATTTTGCCTATATCTTCTTTAACACAAGCAAAATTATGGATTCATTCATGTAGACTTTGGGCTGCATATGTTATATTAGATATTATTCGTTTAATAAGAGTTAAATTTTTAACTAAAAGTTTAAAAGCTAATCAAGAGAATATTAAACAAAATTCGAATGATTTGAACGATTGTAAATTTAAATTATATAAAAAACAATTAACTAATCTTGTTGTAGATCCTTGGTTTAGAGAGTTACTTATTAATTTAGCATATTTACCTCTCACTATTCATTGGTCAGTACCTGGTGGTGCAATTTCTGATCATTCTGTTGGACTTTGTGGAACCGTAGTAGGATTATGTAAGGTTATTCCACTTTGGGTTTGAACGGCCTGATTTGCTTGATTTGCTTGATTGGCTTGATTTTGAATTAATTTTGAATTAATTTTGAATTAATTTTGACTTGATTTTTATTTTATATTATTTTTATTCTGCTTGTTTTATTTGGTATTTGGTATTTTTATAGTTTGCACATTTATTTTTCATAACATATCGTAAAGTAAATATTACATAGTTATCGTATTCATAAATCAGACTAAACTTTATTTAAATACACTTTTGATTTAAAACAATCAAGTACCAACATTAAAAGAGAACGAGTTTTCATACGATTTCAAAGATTTTATCGTCTTAGAATGATTTTTTGTACCTGTATCCGTATCCGTATTCGAATTCTTATTCACAATTTGATTTTCTTGGCCAGCGGTTTCGATAAATCTATGTAAATCAGGATTTATATGTAAAGATTGTGCTGGAGACTGAGAATAAATATTAATTGGTGTACTAACTTCTGAACATGGGATTATTACATCATTCTGTATACTTTGTGCAATAGAATCAAACCCTACATTATGTTTGTAACTATAAGGGTATTGATACCTATATCGACGATGATGATGGTAACGTTGTGAAGTAGAATCAATGTTTATAGGAACTAATAAATTAGAATTTGAACATAATTCATTTATACTAGTAATCGAATGTATATTTTCATTTGAATGTAAGTTATCAGTTGAAGTTATCATTGGCTGTAAATAAGGTTGTGTTGAGGATGGTGGTGGTTCACCTGCAATTAATTTTAATAAAGTATATAAATTAGGTAACATATGTATTCTTTGTGAATTTCTTAAATAAATATTTATATGAGCTAATAATTGTTGAATATCATTATTTAATAAGAAAACCCCATATTCAAATCTATAATATATTGTATCATGTGAATAAAGAGGAAATAATCTTGGGCCAGATAATTTAGATATAGGATCATATATTGTTGAACGAGATCCAAAAGGTTTTGGAATGTATCTCAATGCGGTTAACATATAAAATTGTAATAAATGTAGTATTTGGGAAACATAACCTAAAGCTGCACCTACTACTTCACCCGTTTTAATATCTATTAATTCACGATGGGAAGGGAGTAATAAAGAGGAAGGTAAACATAAGTTTGCTATTGATAATGGGGATTCAGGTAATACTAAGGTAACTAATTTTGAATTAGTAGTATTATTATTTATACTTGGATGTGATGAAATAGTTGAAGTTGGTTTTATTATTCTTGCAGATTTAGCTATAGGATGATCAGGAGAATCAGTGAAAGGAAATATAGATAATAAAATTTTTGCAATTCTTTGTCTTTCTTTTAAAATATCAGCATCAATTTCAGAGATTTGCCATTTTAATTTTGACGTTGAAATAGTGGATAAAGAGATAATAAAATGATTATTAAATGCATTAGAGTTAGATGCTAATTTATTCTTAATATTTAAAGAATTTTTTAAATTAAATAATTTTTTCTTTGAGTTAGAAAGTAGATTAGATTGTAATTGTATCATAGCATTTGTTTTTTGTAAACGATGTTTAATAAATTGTAATTTAGAAATTAAGTTTAATTTTTTTCGAGTAAATAAAGAGAATTGTAATTTTGTTGAAACAGCAGTTGAAAAAGCATCTTGAATTGCATGTGATAGAGTGTTAATTTCTAAAAGATCTTTAAAAGAAGAAGATTTTGAAATTCTACGTAATTCTCCCAAAGATATTTTTTTTAGTAGTGGATATCGTATTTGTAGATATGAATTAGGGGGAGGTAAAATATTTGAAGAAGAAGAAGAGTTGAATAAATGTGATTTAAAGGAAGATAAATTAAAGGGGAGTATAGGTAGGAAAACTGCATTTTTTAATAAAATTACAATAGAATTTGGAGGCCATGCAGAATGAACTTGATTTAATGAAGTTGATATATAATCTAGATGTTGTAAATCTATCAAATTATCTAATAAAATAGACCATTTTAAACATTTTAGACATTGTGAATATGCTTTAAAGCGTAAAACTTGGGAATGTCTAATTTTGAAGGGAATTTGTTGAGAATTTAAATGCACCGGAGAAAAAGTTGCGTTATCGTCTATACAGGAGAAAATTTCCGAAATGTATAAAAGTTTGTATGTGCATGTATCAACGAATGTTTTTGTTGGTGTTTTTGTAGGTGTTTTTGTAGGTGTATCTATATGTGTATTTATATGTGTATCCATATGCACATCTGTATGTGCATCTAAATTAGCCAATTCAAATGCCACTATATCACTCTCTGTCAGAATTGGAGCACTAATTGAATAAAAAACAGAATGACTATATAGAGAATTGTAATTTTCCTTGTTAGAGTTTAGTTTAGAATCTGAGCATTCATTGTTTGAACATTTCTTTTTATGCGGAAATTGGATACTTCTAAGAGCAAATCCTTGAATGGACTGTAACTGTGGCATTTCCGTACTGTAAATGATAGTTTTAAGTATTATTTTTATAATAAAGTCAACATTTACTTTAGATTTTTATGTACAAGTGGTTTATATACAGTAGTTATAGAGTAGTTTATACAGTACTTATGAATAATTATGAATAATTATGCAGTAATATATACAATAATATATACAATAATATATACAATAATATATACAATAATATATACACATACAAGTTTATAAATTGTTTACAGATTTACAAATAAGTTTACAGACATGTGAACCAATAATTCCGATATATTTTTTATAATAGTGGATAATATTTGTTGGTTTATTATTATATTATATATTAATACACCAAACATAAAGCTTATTTATATTATTATATATTATATTATATATTATATTATATATTATATTATATATTATATTATATACTATATATTACATACTATATATTACATACTATATATTAAATACTATATATTACATACTATATATTACATACTATATATTAAATACTATATATTAAATACTATATATTAAATACTATATATTACATTATATTACATTATATTATACTATCATATATTAAATAATTCCTAATTACACAATTGCTTCCTTAATATAACTCATACCTTAAATCTTCTGGATGAGTTTCTTATGCCTTTCTATAAGTAGAATAAAAAAAAATCACGTGGATTATTATGTAAGAAAATTTTATATAAGTATGTAATACATGGTACCGGTATATGGTAACATATGGCAATGAATGTATATTTTTATATATAGCAATAATTTGTTTTTCATTTTAAATTTAGCATCTAGATTTATATATATTAGAATTTGTATATACTAAGAATTTATATATATGTATATAAATTTATATTTATCTATATAGTATATATTGAACACACAAACGCATACAAACACACACATACAAACACACATACAAACACACATATATATATATATATATATATATATATAGAAACACAAATATAAACATAAATATATATGCATATAAATATATGTGTATATTTATATGTATATATATATATTTGTATATATATAGACTAACAAATTAAAAAATAGATACATTTATAAAAGGCATTTATAATTATAAAGGCATACATACATACATACATACATACATACATACATACATACATACATACATACATTTATTTATTTGTTTGTTTACTTATTGTGAATACTTTTCGCTTTGAAGAATTATTTCCAATTTTTATTTTTATTTATTTTCCTTAATTTAATTAATTAGTTAATTAATCTATTGTTACTCTAATCCAATTTAATAAATTCACAATGAAGCTATCAGTATTTTTACTGGGAATTTTTTTGCCACTAATCTATGCATCATTACTAGGCATAGATTTTGGTACTGCGTTTACTAAACTAGGCTTAATTGCTCCAAGATTTTCCTTAGATGTAGTACTTTCACCAGATGGTGCAAGAAAGGAAGTTTCTGCTATTGGTTTTATAAAAAATAATGATAATGAAAATGAAAATGATAAAAATTCTTATCCAGAAAGAATTTATGGATATAGAGCTTTAGCGGCTAGTTCGCGAATTCCTGATCGAATTTTTCCTGGTTTGAAAATGTTATTAGGAAAGTCAATAAATTCAAAAAGTTCTGATTTATATAATTTATTACATCCAGGAATTTCAAATGTAATGGTGAATGCTTCATTATATAATAATAATAATAATAATAATAATAATAATAATAACAATAATAATAATAATAACAATAATAATAATAATAATAATAATAATAATAATAACAACAAAAATAATATAAATAGAAATTCTATTGCTTTCTCTATTGATAATAATGTGTATTCCTTAGAAGAATTGGTTGCTATGACTTTATATAGATCAAAATCTATTGGAATTTCAACTTTAAATTCAGTGGCAACATTTTCAAATAATTTTAATGTTGCCTTAACATGTCCATCTTATTTCGATTATCACTCAAGAAAAGCCCTTTTAGATGCTTCACAAATTGCTTCTTTACCAGTAACTGCAATGATAGATGATGGTGTTGCAGTAGCTGTTAATTATGCTTTATCTCATTCATCTGTTATTAGTGAAATTCCGGATGATAATTTACATATTATATTTGATATCGGTGCTGGTGATACAACTGCAACTTTAGTTTCTTTTACAAAAAAATCTTCAAATAATGCTTTAAGTATTAATATTGAAAATATTTCTTATGATGAATATTTAGGTGGCGATTTAATAACTTATAGAGTTTCTGAAATTTTAAAAAAAAAATTCTTAGATTTAAATCCTTCCTATGATTTAAATACTCTTAATTCAAATCCAAAAGTTTTAAATAAGTTTTTACGTGAAGCTGAAAAAATTAAAATCGTCTTATCTGCAAATGCTGAAGTACGTACTTCAATAGAATCTTTAGTAGATGATATCGATTTTAGATCTTCTGTATCTCGTGATGAATTAGAATCTTCTTGTAAAGATCTTTCTGATAGATTTATTTCTGTTTACAATTCTCTTTTATCAACTTCATCTCTCCCAATTACAACTGATAAAATCTCTTCTATTATACTCACTGGTGGAGGTACTAGAGTTCCTTTTATCCAATCACAATTAGAAAATTTAGTTGGAGCAAAAAAGATTGCTAAAAATGTTAACGCAGATGAATCTGCTGTTTTAGGTGCAACTTTTAGAGGTGTTTCAATTTCTCATGAATTTAAAGCAAGAGAAGTTTTGGTTAATGAACGTTTTATTAAACAATATGATATTGTAATTCGTAATAACTCTTTAGATGCTCATCAAAAGCCAAATGATGGTGTAATCATTCCTATATTTAATAAAGGTGATAAATATAATACGCAAGCTTATAATAGTGTCAAAATTCCAATACCTGATCTTTCCTATAAATCAAAAGCTTCATTTACAATTAGAGAAAATCAAATTCCCATAATGTCTTATGATCTTAACAATTTTCTTGAAACTTTTAAATTATTCCCTTCACAAGAAGATCCTTTAGATATTTCATTATACGCTAATTTTACTTTCACTCCATCAAAAATTATAAAACTTTCTAATTTATATTTAGAAAAAAAATTTATAAAGGAAGAGGACCCCTCTTTGACAACATCTTCAAATAATGCAAAAAAAACCAATACTGCTTATAATGACTTTGAATATGAAATTTCTGAAAGCACAAAATCTACCGGAATATTCAAAAAATGGTTTGGCAAAAAATCTACTGAATCACCTTCAGATTCTGTAACAAAAGTAGTTGTCCAAAGACGTCCTGTTTCAAGTAAATCAAGATATTTTGGAGTTTTACCAATGGATTCAGCTACAAAATCAAAAAGTATTGAACGTTTACGTGCTTTATCAAAAGCCGACTCTAACAGGATTGCACGGGAAGAAGCTAGAAATGATCTTGAAGCATATCTTTATAAAATGCGCGATTTCATTACTGTTTCTGAAGATGATACTTCAGAAAGTGAAGCATACGTTTACGCTACTAAACAAGAACGAGAACGTTTAGAACAATCTTTAGATACCGCATATGAATGGCTTGCAACAGAAGATGGAGAATCTGCTGATGTTCATGCACTTAAAGCACGTTTGAATGAACTACAAGTTCTTGAAACTACTATTGCAGTTAGAAAGCGTGATCATTTGCAAAGACCTAATAAATTAATTTCTCTTCAAGACACTATTGATACTGTTAAAGCTGCATTGGAAGTGGTTGATAATGATATTAAAAAGCATGATGATGCTTCTACTTTAAGGGAACAAACTGATGATGGTATTGATCTTATTTCTGGACCAGAAAACGACTTTTTTTATGGATTGATTCCTGAAGGCGAATTTGCATGGTTTGATTCCGAAACTGGTGATATTATTCCACCTTGGAATAAGACGCAAATAAATAGCTTGCTTTCCGCAGTCGAAGATATTGAAGATTGGCTTAAAAAATCTGTAAAAGAGCAAGAATCTCTTCCTCCAAACCAAGACGCAATATTAACAGTTGGAGATCTAGAATTGAAAGAGCGAGCTCTTTTAAAAGTTTCTAAGGAGATTTTTAGTGATCGAAAAACACAAATAGCAAATTTTAAACGTGCATACAATAAAGCTAATAACTCCAATAAAAAGAATAATAGTTCTAGTGCTGAAAATAAAACTGAAACAGATTCTGATGAAAGTCCAACCACTTCCTCTTCGAGTGTTGAAAGTAGTTCCAATTTTTCTAACTCTGAGAAAAAGTCAACATCTTCTAGCTCTGACAAGAAGTCATCTTCATTTAGCTCTGAGAAAAAACGAGGAAAACCAACTAAAAAAGCGAATACAAGTTCATTTGATTCTACAAAAAGTCCTGAACTGCTTAATACTGATGAAAGTTCAGAATCTACTACTACAAAATCTACAAAAAAGACTACAAGATCATCTGATTCTACTACAAGTTCAGAACCGCTTAGTACTGGAAAAAGTTCAGTATCTACTTCTACAAAATCTACTTCAACTTCTACTGAAGCAAAACCTAGACGAAATCGTAATAAGTCATCCAGTTCACGCAAAAATAATAAAAAACATGTTCATGATGACTTATAAATATTATAGAAAAAAAAGTTTAAGTTTTTTTTTGAAATAAACTTAAATAAATATATTTACAAGAGGTTTAGGGAAAAGTTGTATTAAATTATGAATTCTGCAATTCATTCGTTTCTTTTTTTAGTATTTATAAAAAATATATTTACTTTATATTTTTACAGTATTAGCTACTCATGAAAAAAAAATTGTATTTAGTTTTGTTAATCCATTATTTTTATATGAATTCTTAACCTTATCTTTTTATAAGTAAAATCCAGCTCAGTTTAATAAATATCTTAAGAATTACAAAGCTAACAAGTAAACTTCATTTCGATTTTTTTATAAAAAATTTTTAATCGCACAATCTTGTTATTTTCCAAATAATAAATGTAATTCTAAAATGTTTTGAAAGAAGTACAAAAAATTCCAGCAAACAAAGCGCTTAAAGATTTTTCTGTTGTAACTTTGATTCCGTACCATAAATTAACTAATTCAACAACAAATTCCCAATCCGATTCTGAACCTGGGTCTAAACCCATTTCTAACATATCATTGCGCGTTATAGTAATTTTACTTATTTCTGTAAATCCTTGTCGAGAATTTGGAGCATTAGAGGTATCACCTAAATAGGCATTTTCATTGGGGAGTTGTAAATTGTTTTTACTTTCTGATCTTGTCCTAGAAATAATATCCTCAAGTGTTTTAAAAAGTCTATATGTTAATCGGTGGAAATAAGTTACTATGGTAACTTTATCTTGATTCAAATCAGGGGCATTTGTTAACTCATTCAAACCCATTGTTTGTAACCTCTTACCGTTGTTTTTCGTTTTTATGTTTAAATTATCCTTATCGTGCTTAAGCAATGGCTCTGAAGAGGAGTGTTCAATAGTATTTTCTCCTATATGATTTATATTAGGATTATTTTCATATTCATAAAAAGTATCATTATCATTATCGTCATTGTCATTGTTGTCATTAATATCATTATTTATACTGTTATCTTTAAGAGAAGAATCAATTAAAGGAAACATTTCATCATCATAGTCATCTTGCATGCGAAACCCTTCTCCCGCAGAAGCCCACCATAAGAAGGAAGACCAAATAACTTCACTCCAGCGAGGAGATTCATATCGTACAAATGATAAATTTGAATAATTGTTTATATTTTCCTCTTCAGGTATTTTAGTAGATGTATTAAACCAAGATTGAAACCTATCACTAAGACTTTCATTTTGACTAGAATTTGCCGAAGATTGGGTAAAATTAGATAAAGGCGATAATTGCTTAGTGATATATGGATAAAATCTTGCTAGCTTATTAGTGAGAAATTCAAATCTAGCTAAATCTCTATAAGTTGGCCTCATACTTGTCTTTTTCCAAATCCAATGAATATAATTCATATCACTCGTAACAGAATGAGTGGACGAAGATATGGGAGCTGCATTAGTATAATTAGAAGCATCTAGTCCTGGAAGAAAATTAGTTCCGCCATTATTATTAATATTATTATTGTTGCTATTATTACTATTATTACTATTAGAATCATTAGTTGGACTATGAGAAGAAAAATTATTGTTTGTATTAATTCCACATAAAGAAGTTTTAAATTTTACAAAATCCAAACATGTACGCGTTAGCGGTTTATCACTAACCATAAGAAATGTACATTTCTGTGCAGTAATAGGCTTAAGAGGGGGCAAAGGTAAATATTGAGGAGAAAATAAAGGAAAATGCGGTTGAAGTAATTGAACAGGAATATGAACAATAACATCAGCCAGACCTAATTTATGTGCTAACAAACGGTCAGTTGTACAAGCAACCCATCCTTCTTGATAATCTTGAGATTGAACTAACTGAAATCTTCGAGGCGCAGAAGAAGAATTTAAAGAAGTTGGATTATGATTATACGTAGAAGTCACTTGATAGGAATCATTTTGTGTTACAGGGCGTGGGATTATATCTCGAAGTCCGATACTATAGAATGGATTTAGTTTGCCACGGTCAAATCGAACCGATTTTGCTATTTCTTCTGGAAGGTTACCAATAACATAAGTATCATAGACAAAACCACAAGCTTGTTCTATTATACCAGTACAATTCAAAGTATCATAGTTAGGAAGATTTCGTTTATCAAAATTCTTTTGTGTATAAGAAGTATTTGATTGAGTATATGAGTTTGATGAAGAATGCAAAAAAGTGTTTTGAGAACCCATCTCACATACAAATAAAATTTTTTTCCTTAATAAAGCAGCTTTCCAAATTGTGAAAACTAGAGGACCTAAAGCGTGCAAATAATGTGTTATGGAAAGAGCTGGATGATGTTTAGGTATTTTAGGAGGATTTAATAAATAAGATGGAATATATTGTGAGTCATTTTGTAATGATTTTGAAAAAGAATTTATTAAAATAGGAGATTTCAATTTATTTTTCAAAGGCTGTGAAGGTGGTGTATTAGCTGAAGAGAAATGGATATTTGAAGGTTGAGGGCTAGCGAATGGAGATAATGGAGAATCATTTAAATAATGCAAATTTGTAGTTGATAATAAAATTGAAGGAGAATTATTATTATTTTGACTAATTAAATATTGATTTGGAGATTTTAAATTTGAAATATAATTATAAAAATCTTCTAGTATATCATTAGCAGATTCACCTTTTTGAACTTTCCGTGAGTATTTATTTAAAACAGATCGTAATTTTTCTACAAAAATCCATACATTTTGTAAATTACTGCCAGAGTTGGAAGATTTAAATGAATTGTGTGTATTTAATGGAATGAGTAGGCCAAGAGAAACAATGCGAATATTAGTTCTTGAATCATTTTGTGAGTTAAAGGTGTTTGTGTTTGTGTTTGAGTTTGAATTTAAATTTGAATTTGAATTTGAATTTGAATTCGCATCTGAAGGAGTTTGTATTAGAGCAAAAACAGCTAATGCCGTATAAGAGCCATGGATAAAATAAACCAAATCTTTTGGAGGCTCTATAGCTTCTAATATTGTTTCAAAATACTGTTGATTTTCATGTTGAATATTTGTATCTGAAGAATCATTTTCACTTTCATTTTCATTTTCAACATTATTGTTTTTAGAAACAAAATAATTAGTTGTATGAATAGCGTAATTGTGTATACCAGATGGCAAGGATTTGTATGCTAATATATCATCTGAAATAGCATCTCCTCCTTCAATAGAGTCTGAAGTATTATTATTATTATTATTATTATTATTATTATTATTATTATTATTATTGTTATTATTATTATTATTATTATTATTATTATTATTATTATTATTATTATTATTATTATTATTATTATTATTATTATTATTATTATTATTATGGATTACCCGTGACCAGCTTATTTCGTATCTATGGAGAATTAGTTACCATTGGTAAAGGAAACAAAAATAGATTTCATTTTTAGAATGGATGAGTAGAGTAATAAATTGAAAAAGAAAATAAATAAGTAAAATAAGTAAAATAAATAAAAAATAACAAAAACCACATTGTTTTAAATAAATATATAAATATATAATTTTTTTATTTATTTATTGTTTGTTTTTTTGTATGGTTTGGTATTTTTAGCATATTTTTAGCATATTTTTGCATATTTTTTTTTTTGCATATCAGTAAACATTCATTTGCTTTTAATAAAAATGCATTAAAAATGCAGTAAAAATGCAGAAAAAAAAAAATATATATATATATATATATATATATTTTAAAAAGTATTCTAAAGACCATAGATGATTTAATTATCTCATAGTAATGATAAAATTGCAAATTACAAATTGCAAATTGTAAACTTAAATAAGGAAAAATAGTAAAACACAATTGAATGCACAATTGCAAATAATAAAACAAAAAAATAAAAAAAATAAAAAAATAAAAAATAAAAAATAAAAAAATAAAAAGATAAAGTAACAATTAACCACTACTCACCCTCGTTTAAAATCAAAAGCAGCCAAATAAACTCGAGACACAGGCGGTCCATATAAAAATGAGTTTTCTACCTTAGAATTAGCCATATAATTAAAACTTAAATATTTAAAATATCGTCTAAGCACAATAAATATATTTTGTATAAAATAGAATAAATATATTATTATAAGTTTGCTAATAATAATGTATGTATTTTTTTTTTTTTTTGCTTATATCTTTAATTCCATTTACGAAATTACAAAAAATACGAAATTACAAATATAGTAAATCGATGGAGGAGGGACTTTATTAATTCCAATAGAAATGACTAATATTACAATATTAATTACATAATCATCATCGGTAAAATGAGAAACGTCTTATTAAACACTCTCCACATATGAAAAGCGAAAACTAGGATTAAAGAAAATAAATAAAATAAATAAAATAAACATATACTGTATGATAAATAAATCAAAAAGTTAATAAGGGAACTATGCTTGTTTATATATATACATATATACATATATACATATATACATATATACATATATACATATTTACATATATATAAACATATACATATATACATTTACGTCATAGTCTCAAGCGAATAAATAAACTTATATATACAGAAATTTAACAGTACCATACGATATAAATAACTCAATTATAATACATATTCATAGAAATAAAAGATGATAGATTGAAAAAATAAGTTTAAAAGTAGTAAATTACAAATTTTGAAAGAGGAGAGACACAAAGAGAAATCAAAAAAAAAAATTAAACAAATAAAAAAAAAAATAATAAAATTAGTAGAAAAAAATAATAAATAATCATGAACTTGTAATAAACATCTAATGCAATAAAAAATCCGATTCTTAAAAGGTATTTATCTAAATAAAATATGCAAGAATTTTCTAAAAGTAATTTGTCATACTTAATATATATATATATAACTCATTATTTATTATTCATATTTGGTATCTTTATCTTGTACTTTTTTTATTAAATTATTATGTCCTTTTCTCAAAAAAATTTCTTTCGTTTCTTTTTATTTTCTTTTTCTTTTCTTTTTCTTTTCTTTTTATTTTCTTTTTATTTTCTTTTTATTTTCTTTTTATTTTCTCTTTCTTTTCTTTTTTTTTCTTTTTTTTATAATGTTTGTTTTCATTTTCCTTATTGTATTTTTTTTTTATTAAGTTTTTATTAAATTTTTTATTCAATTTTTTCTGTTTTTTCCATATTTGCCCATTTGTACGTGTTATCTATCATGTAATTTCTTCCTATCTTCGGAAGCCTTCTTAACAAAACTAGCCATATCAACTTCTTTATCTCTCCAATAAGTTAACCATGGATGATCAAGAAGCATAGCATAAGTTGGTCGATGTTCTGGAATTTTATCCAAACATTTGCCAACAAAATCCCTGGCCTGCGGGGAAAATGTATCAGGAAGAACCGGTGGCTCTCCATTAACAATAGCAGCTAGTTGTGAAAATACATTAGCATAAGTTTCTGGTGGGTATGGATATTTACCAGTAGCAGTCTCAATAATCGTTAGTCCTAAAGACCAAACATCAGATTGTACTGAGTAAAAATCTGCAGTGTCCGATCTTTGATTTTTTTTAGCCACACAACTATTATTAGTATTGTTTGTACTTGAGTTCGGACTCACTGTTGTACTTGTAGTGCTATTTGTATTTTTATTATTATTAGTGTAAATACGTTCTGGCGCCATGTAAGATTGACATCCAATATTCGTTCGAGCCATAGAGGCTACAAGATTTCCAGATACACCAAAATCACATAATTTTATTGCACCAGAAGTTGAAGTTAAAACGTTCGTGGGTTTTACATCTCTGTGTATCACATTGTGTTCATCTTTCAGAAATTTCAACCCTCGCACAACAGACTCTGCAATTCTAGACAAATATGGTTCCTTAACCCCTTCTTCACAATTATATATCCTATCAAGCGAACCACCATCCATAAATTCCATGCATATATACACAGAGCCTTCAACAAAAAATGCCCCATAAAAATCAACAATATATGGAGATGTACATTTGTGTAAGATATCTAATTCCATTATAATGGCCCTCAATCGAGCCTCATCAAGCTCTAATCTAATCTCCTTTAACGCCATAAAAACATTTGTAGGCTTATGTAGTACCTTGTATACTGTTCCATAATTTCCCCTACCCAATTCTTCAATTTCTTCAAAATCAGGTGCACTCACTCTAAATGACGAGCCAGATGAAAAATCAACTCCTTGAGCATGAACGCAAGCCTTATTATCAAATTTTAGCGCACCAGTTTGCATGTCAAGATATTTAGAAAACTGAGCAAATTTATTTTCTATCTTCATACGAGGTTTATTTGCCTTTGCAACTTTTGCAGCAGCAGCTGCTGCAACAGAAGGACCTATTGTTGATGTTGTTGTTCTTATTGTAGAGCTTGATTGAAACCTTCCTAATGCTGCTGGGGAAGGTGGAGGAATTGCAGATGAGACAATAGATGAAGTAGAGTCAGCAGTTGAAGCAGGTGCGGACATAATTGGCAAACCTAACATGTCAACAAGATTATTTTTATTACCCATTACATTAACATTACTTTGTTCATTAGCATTACTTGTTTGCAGTCCTGAAGTCGGCTTTTCTACATCATCATTTTCAGTGTTTGCTCGTCGTTGAAGAGAAGACAATGTTCCAGGAGGAGGAGCCCTCCTTCCAGACATTTTACGTTGAATCGAAGCAGAATATTGTCTTTGTTTTGCGGCAGCTGATGTACACGAAAGGGTTCCAACGGGCGACAAAACAGGGACAATGCCTGAAGTTGGAGATTTCAAATCATCTTTAGACAAAGTTATTGGCGCGATGAAATTATCTAATACAACAGAGCCCGCTGTTGAAGGATCTTTATTCGATGATAAATCTGTACTTGCAGTACTATTATCATTTAATAATTCTGGAGTGTCAAGTATATCCGTAGTCCCATCAGAAGTTAAATCTTTTGAAACTGAATTTAAATTTGAGGCATTTGATTTTGACAAACTATTTAAATCTAAAGATAAATTTGTTTTTTTAGTAGAAGATCTTGATGAAAGCTGTTGTAAGTTAAGATTATTGGAATTTGATTTCGTTTGATTTGATGCTGACTTTAGCTTTGGTGGGACAGGATAAAACGCGTTGAGAATTTCAGGACGCAATTGAGAAGGGTCTGTTATTCCAGGTATTGTAGCTGCAGCTGCAGCAACTATAGGAGAAGTAGTCTGTAATAAACTGGGATTTGACTTAGCGTTTAAAAGATTTTCATCTTTACCTGAGGGAGTACAAGAATTAGAAATAGGTGGAGACGAATGAGGTGTATGCGAAGAAGAGTTTATAATCGGAGTAACTGTTATTAAATTAGATGTAGAAAAATCATTTTTAGTACCGGATAGTAGAACTGAACTTTTTTTTTTAGAAACTTCTGACTCATCAGTTGTAGGACAAGTTACTGATGAATTTGATGAGGACACCAACGATAACGAGGGTACGTAGTTATAATCTTCATTCGGAGAATATAATTTAAGGTTATTTAAAGTAGAAGAAGGAATTTCTGGAGAAGAAATTGGATTAGTAGAAGAAGATACAGACGGAGATAAAGAAGGCAAATAAGGTGAAGAGTTAGCAGGAGATAAGGAATTGTAATGATTATTTGGGAAAGGCTTATTTGAAAAGTCTATGTTTGCAGTGGAAATGTTTGGAAAATCCCCAGATTTGTGAAAATGGTGAGTTTTCTGTCTTGAATCAGAAACATTATTGGTTATACTTCCAGATAATGAAAGTGGTGGCGGCGAAGAAGGCCCAGAGGGTAAATGTAGCGAAAATGCTACATTAGGAGACTTGTTCCCGTTTGAATCTCTATAATTAAAACTTTGTTTAAATTTATGATTAAAAGTGTGATATTGGTTAATGTTAATATAACTACCGCTATTCGAGCTAGATATGCTCGAATTACTTCCCGAGTTGCTGCTATTTTTGCTAATATTGAAATCGGTATTATTATTATTATTATTGCTTTTATTATTATTATTATTAATATTATTATTATTATTGTTATTGTTGCTATTATTATTATTATTAGAAGGGTGAGTAGCAGCAGCAGCAGCAGCAGCCGCTGCCTGTCTAGACTGTTGAAATGCCTGGACACGCGCCTGTATATCAGGATTGAGAGTAAAAGAGGGTTGTTGAGGAATCATGAATATAAACCCAGAGTATAAATTAAATAATTTAATTCTTTTTATTTTTATTTTTTTTTATTTTTATTTTTATTTTTTTTTTTTTATTAATTTGACTTTTCACTATTTAAAACAAGCGAGTAAAAAAACTCAAAAACTTTAAAAACCGAATTAAACCCAAAAAAGTATCTCAAAGTACGTCTAATATATCGACTGAACCAATGATTCAATGCGTCTATTACAGACGTAACCAATAGTTTAAAATAGAAAAGTATAAATAAACTATTAAATATATATACTCCAAATAATCAAAATAGCTTAATAAATTCAAATAAACTTATAATTCCAATAATTCCAATTAGTTTGAATTAATAAAATAAATAATTAAATCAACTAAATATATATAATATATTGCCACCGTAAATTTAGTAACTGCAAATATTTTAAATGTTTCAATATTTATAGAAAATAGACTGTAAGAAAATGATTTCCCAATAAAATTGATAATCTTATTATTATGCAAGAAGTATGAAATTACAAAATTATAAGCGTATAAAGGTGTACTATAGAATAGATTTGCTGATGTTAATAGAAGTAAAAGTAAAAGTAAAAAAAAAAAATAAAAGTAGAATTAAAATTATAATTAAAAATAAAATCAAAAATAAAATTAAGAATAAAATTAAAATTAAAAAAAAATTAAAAAAAAATTAAAAAAAAATTAAAATTAAATTAAAATTAAAAAAAAAAAAAAAAACTAAAAAAGAAAACAACCAAATACGAACTTTATTTATGCTTATTTTAAATATTTTAATAATTTTATATTTCACTTTGTAGTAATATTATTATTGTTTTATTTAAATTTTATGCTGTTTAATCTCTTTTTATATTAATTTATATATTTTATTTTTTATTTAGTTTTGATCGAAATCAAATATTAGAAATTTAGAAAAGAAAAAAAAATTAAATATACAAATTCATAATAACGATTGTAAAAAATAGAATAGTTACTACCATTAGTATGAAAGTCCGGGTAAACTTTTAAATTACCGCCTCACTTTCTTACTAAAACTGGTGTTTGTTGCCATAACAAGTTAAATTATACATTAAATTAGGCAATTAACCCGCCCCCGGCATAACTATCCGTCTCTTATCAACAGTATTTTCTTTCAATTAGGAAAAATCGCAGGCGTGTTTGCCTAATTGGAGAAGCTTATTTCCATACCCTCTCGGCTTACATACAAATAGTAACTTCACTAATATTTAGAATTTAATATGTAGAATTGTATTAACGGGAACGACTACGATTATTATTTAATATTTATTTTTACATTTATTTTTATTTTTATTTTTATATCTATTTTTATATTTATTTTTCTTTTTATAGTTCGTTTTTAATATTATTTTTTTTGTAATAGTTATGTGATACATTCAAAAAAAAAAAAAAGCCGTCTTTATAATTAGTAAATTAACCGAATTTTCTCATACTTGTAGTTTTATATTTATAAATTATATTAAATTAATAATGCTTAATTAAACGAACTTTAATCCGAACTTTTATTCATTTCAAATATAAACAAATAAAAAAAAAAAAACGTAATCCCATAAATAACTAACATAAAAAACAAATTGTATAATCATAAATGATAAATAGTAAAGTGTATAAAAATAAATAATAATAAAACAAAAAAAAAAACAAATAAAAACAGAATGCAAACATAAGTCATTATATACAACTCCTAAACCAAATCAGGAATCTCAAGGTGAAAAAATGGTGTATCAGAAGACAGTATTGGACCAACAAGTAAATTTCTAGATAGATAATAATTAGATGGTAGTCCTGATTCTGAATCTAAAGGCGGAGGATTGTTGAGTAAATCTCTTTCTTCTTTTTCATCATCAGCTGCCCATTTCTGAGCATTAGCAGCACCAAGTATTTGATTCACTACTCCTGAATCCACTCCTTCTAATTCCTTTTTTTTGTAAACATTATTTATCTCATTATTAATATCATTATCAATATCGTCACTAGTTTTGTTATTTTTATTCTTATGTGACCTCCAAGAGAAAAAGTTTTTAAATCCACTAAAGTATTTATCTGGATCACCGGAATTTTCTAAATGTCTTTCAGGAGCTTTATCGCCATTATTATCTCGATATACAGGCGCTATTTCGGAAAATGTAGATGAAGGAGTTCCTCTTCCAAATCCACCAGCAATCAAAGCACGTCTAATCCAAGGAGAAAGTATTCCAGCAAAATGAAATTCAACTTCTCTTCCAGCATATTTGTCTGATTGTTTCTTTGTATCAATTAGCATTTGAATTGCGGTAGAATCTATTGCAGTAACGCAAGAGAAATCAAAAATAAGTGCTCGTAAAAGAGGTCTAGCATCAGTGCCATCTGGATTAAATTTAGTATTATTTGAAGAACCAGTCCATGAGGCATATTTCTTCATGTTTCGTGGGCCAGGATCATTCCAAGGTCTATCTCCTAATGTCTTGTAAACATTACGAGCCCCTCTTCGAGTTCGCTTCTTAACCTCATCAATGATAGCATTATTATGACGAGAACAGTTAATATAAGTAAAATTCTCATTAGGACGATATACAAGTACTCCAGCAGGAGGATCTTCAACAACAACAAAAGGATTTGAATTGCGTGCAGATAATGGTACCCAAACAGTTCTACTAGCAGTTGCCTTAATTTTAATATTATCATTTGTTGAATTATTTTCATTTGAACTATAATCTGAAAAAGTATGTATCTTTGAAACATTCTTATCATAATCTTCCTCTTCTTCAGTAAACGAAGATTCAGTAGAAGATGAAGACGGTGGTATGACTTTAGATAATTCATTATTCTCAGCTACATCTGTAATAAGTTGTTCAGCAGGAATGCGTGTGTCATATTGTTCAGATTTTGGTACATTTCCAGTAAATTTATCTAAAACATGCTTTGGTGTTGAATCTGATTCACTAAGATTATCACTTATAACATTATTTTTATGCTCAACCTTTGTCACTAATTCTGAAATAGTAACTCTTCCTAAAAAGTCACCATGAGGTTTTGCAATGCGCCAAAGAACTTGAGCACAAGCAGCACAAATGGCGAAATAAATACCATTTTCAATTGTTGAAAATACAGTAATAAATATACAAATAACAAATATTCCAGCATCAACTGGTGCAATTTTCCAAAAGGTTATTAATTGTTGTGGTGGAGCAATTAAATCGGCAACAGCATGAATAATAATTGCAGACAATGCAGCATTAGGAATCCAAAAGAAAGCATCAGTAAGACAGTAAAGAGCAAGAATAACAACAGATCCAGTAAATATTCCAGATAAAGGAGTTCTTACACCACATTTTGCTTTTAAAGCAGAACGAGAAAAAGAACCAGTTGCTGGATAAGCATTAAATGCTACACCAATTAAATTTGAAACACCTATAGCAAGAACTTCTTGATCAGGAGAAATTTTATAATCATTAACACGACCGAAAGATTTTGAAATTGAAATGTGTTCTAATAAGAGTACAATAACAGATACAGGAAGCTCAGGACCAACTAATTCAAGTACATGTCTATCAACTTTAAAAGTACCAACTTCTCTGAAACCAGAAGGCACAGTTTTAATAAGTGAAAGAGAATAATCTGAAGGAGATTGATGCCTGCAAAGTAACCAAGCAAAAAGGGTTGCAAATATAATTACAACAACAGAACGCATTATTGTACCAAAAAAGAAAACTTTTCCAAATCTTGGATATTTTTTTTTACCATAAGCGCAAGTATATTTCGCGAGATATAAAACCAATAAAGAAACTAAACCCCAAGCAGCATCTAAAGTTGAAGAATGTAAATGTTTTAAAGTATTAATTACAACTTTATAAGTTGAATCACGAGTATTTAATAAATTTGATATACCAAAAAGTGATGGTACTTGACCAACTAAAATATTTAAAGCTGAACCAGACATAAAACCAGCAACAGTTGGTAAAGGTATAAATTCTAAGATAAAACCTAATCTAAAAAGTCCAAGACCAGTTGCAATTACACCACACATTAAAGTTAAAGTTGTTGCTATAAGAGGTTTTGATACATCTGGATCTTTTTCTAAGACACGTGCAATTACCTTAGAAACTTCTAATGACATTACAGCTACTGGACCTATACAAACATCTTTTGAAGTTGCAAAGAAACAATAAATAAATACACCTATAAAAGTTGAATAAAGACCATATTGTGTTGGTAAGGTTGCAATTTTAGCATAAGACATAGCTTGTGGTACAGCAACACAACCTAAAGTAATACCAGCGATAAGATCACCATATAACCATTTTATATTATATTTTTGAATCCATGAAAGAATTGGGAAAAGTGATTGAAAATAAACAATCATTCTATCAAATGGGTGAGAAAAATGGAAGTTATACCATTCTTTTGTACCAATTATAGGTGCGACATAATCTTGATATCCTTCAGGAGAATTATAATAATCCGAAATCGGATGTGATCCTCTTGGTGGTTTTACATTTAATTCATCTATTTTATCTTTAATAAAATTTTTTGATTTCTCTGAAACTTTCGCGAGTTTTATTTTAGTATTATTCATTTTGTAAATGTATACAATATGATACAATTAATACCAGTTAATTAAATGCTAATTATATTTCTATCTATTATAATATATCAATATAGTATAGATAAATAAATAATAAATAAATAATAAATAAATAATAAACAATAATTACAAGTATATTAGAATATTAAAGTATTTATTCACTTCAATTCGCAAATATATATAGTATATAAAGATAATACTTAAAACCAAAATATTGTTATAAATAATAGTTCTTATATTGAATTTATACCTTTAAATGTAAAAATATTTATTATTGCTTGCGTGCTCGGCTCCGGTTGGAGTATAGATATAAATTATTAATAATAATAATAATAATAATAATAACAAAAATAACTATAATAATAAAGAATTACTAATAAATATCATATTATTAAATTGAGAAATTATTAAGCATCAATTTTAAGAGAATAAATATGTTTATTATTATTATTATTATTTTTATTATTATTATTATTATTATTATTATTTATTTTTTTTCTTAAGTATTTTCATCATTTTTACTCTTATTCTGACATATGAAAATCCTTATTTCTTAGGCTATCTTCGTCTTGTGTCACTGGAAGCAAACATCGCGTAAATGCACGTGACTTCTTTAACCGTATCTTATTGGGTATTACATAGGTAAATGACAAAATTGATTTGAAAGCGATATACAGTAAACTGTAATAATTAACTTTATATGTTATCATTCTAACATCATAGGTTACTATAGAAACTGGTTCCTATTTGAGCTTATACAGTTGGAAACATCTTATAATTTTTAAAAATGATGAGAATTCAAAATTCAATCTTATTTTTTAGTAATATTATCTATTCAATAAATGCCGATCTTTTTTTATCAATTACTATCTAGAAAATCATCTTTGTTAATTCTATATAAACTTTAATTTTTATAAATAAATACATTAATTAAATCTTTTTTTATTTTTTTATTTTTTTTTTTTATCAATACATAGTAAATCGTAATATAACTAAATTCCAATTTGCAATACAAATAAATCGTATTAAACGATATATATATAAATTGCATTATACATAATAGTAAAACTATAAACGACATTATGTTTAGCCCATATAATGACCAGACCATTGAAGCACCTGTAATGAAATAACAACTGCAAATATAGAAGATGGAAGAGCCAAAACAACATATCCCCAAAATAATACACCTGCCATTTCATATTCAAATACTTGATTAATTTGACATATTTGCGATAATTGAATCGCTGGAGGTGATACTGTTAATAAAAAGCATACTACCAAAAATATTGGATCATCAAGAATTGATAGTGTTGTATATTTAGCAACTAATGCTAATAAAGGTAATAAAAATATTGCTGGCAAAACCATTCTTGATACCAAACTAGCTATTATTATTTTTTTATATTTTTCACCATGGTTAATATTATCAATTGTAGACATATTTCTATGTTTAACAACTAAATCCTCATTAGGTGCAAGATTACCACCTAAAACAACTAAAATCAAAGGTACTGCAACTTGACCCCCTTGTTTTATTGCTGAACCTAAAGTTGCATGTAAAAAATGTGGTGGTTGAAATAATTCATGTTGTAATTCTGGAAATGCACATACAATAATTGCTAATAACATTGACCATAATGGAGGATTCATAAATCCTATTACAGTATGGTAAGCATTTAAAATTTTTTTAATGATTTTATTCTTTTTCATTCTATTAAATAGAGTATCATTATTATAACCTTCTTCTCCTAATACTATTCCACCTTCTTGTCCATCTGAAATATGCAATCTTGGTACATGAAAACTAACCATTAATTCATTTTCATCATTATTTTCGTCATCAATATCACCATTATTATTAATATCATCATTCTTTTTACTTTTATTGTTTTTTCTACCATCAGAAGAAGCTGAGGCGAATGTGAGAGTAGAATTAGGAGACATAGAAACCGATGCAGATCTTGAAACATCAGCAGAATCAGTCAGTGCTGAAGATCTCCCTGATATTGAATAAATATCACTAATGCCATTATTTTTATTTTTATGATTGTCATTTCCATTTTGTTCATAGTTATAATCAGAATAGCCATATCCATTATTATTATTATTATTATTAATATTATTATCATTATTATCCACATTATTTGTAGAACTACTTGCAGGCATATTTACATCTCCATTTCTATTATTTATAGTATTATCTGTATATTCGTTGTCATTGTCAGAATAAACACCTTGTAATTCTTCATATGTTGGCTTTGCAAGTAATGTATTATAACCCCAAGACCAACGCAAAATTTGTCCCAACTGTTGGAAAATAAGTAAATACAAAATCCCCCTTGATGCAATTTGACCACTAGTATCATTTTCAATATTATCCCATCTTAATCGATCAGAAAGTGTTTTCGCAAGTGATAAAGTAAGTGAAACCGGTAATGAGTTTGAATTTCCAAATACTGCCATAGCAGTAACAAAATTTGATTCCCTTTTGTTAAATCTCATTAATTTTGACATTCCTCTTCCACAAGCTAAAGAAATTAATGTTGTAATAACAAACATTACAGGAATTATTGCTACTTCAATAATTTTTTTTAAAGAAAGTGATGATCCAAGTTTAGCAAATACTAGACATGGTGTAAATAAATCAACATTTAATTGAGATATTTGACGTTGAAGTGTAGGATTCAAAAGTTTAACTTTAGCTGCCCAAAATCCCATAGAACTAACAAGCACAACTTCTATTACCGCTTGAAGCGTTAAAAATGATAAGCGTCCATAATCTAATTCCCCAGCCATAAAAATATTAATAATTATTTATTTTATTTATTTATTTTTTTTTTTAAAGATTTATTCTAGTAAATAGATATTTAATTAGTTTATGGGAGTATTTTATTATTAATTTGCTATTATTAATTTGTTAGTTGCTAGTTGTTATTTGTTGTCTGTTATTTTTATTCCTTTTTAATTTGATATTTAGTATGTATTTTTTATTATTATTATTATTTTTATTTTTATTATTATTTGTTTATATTCGTATTGTTATCTCTTTATTAGTAGCTTTTTTATTTTTTAACTTTTCAAATTATTATTTCGATTTTAAAGATTTCTATCTTTGACCACCCACGCAACTGTCTTGTAAATGTGGCTGAGAAAATAATTATTAGTAAACAAACCTTAATTGATAATACGTAATATTATGTGGCGTGCCGGATAAATTATTGATTATTGTTGTTATGGTTACTTTATATAGGCCAATTATATATATTAAAGGAATAAATAAATTAGTTATTTTTCTAATCTGAGTTTTTCCGGGTAGTCAGTCCCTTTGCTGTTTTTATAAACAAAATAAACAAAATGAAAATTTACTTTTTCATATATATAAATTTTATAAACTTATTAATTTTGTTTATTCATTATATGTTTGTTATGTGTTTATATATATTTACTATTAAATTTTTTTTTTTTGTATATGTTATCGTTTTTTTCAATTAGAAATTTTATTTTATTCTTATATTCTCATACATATAGATACATAAAACCCTAATAGAGTATGAAATAAAAACCCTCAGTAAATACAGGTTGAATTATTCGTACGTATTGTATTTATAATATAAATACATTAAATGAACCCTAGTTACTAGTTTAAATATAGATAGATAGGTATTATTAAGCCAGATCTATTTGATTTATACTGTAAGAATAAATAAATAGATAAAAATGCGAATTAAAACGAAATGCGCATTATTAATGATTTTAATTCTGTTTTTTTATTTTTTTTATTTTTTTTTTTTAATATATATATATATATATATACTATAAGATTGATTTTTTTTAAAAAAATTTATTTACTCTGTCTAGTTCTTGTTTCAATTTACGCTATAATTTATGTTATAATTTTTGTTACAATTTTTGTTTCAGTTTTATAATTTTGGAATAAATATTATTTTGCTCTTATATAGTAACAATTTTATTATCAATATTTTAGTGTACTTTATTTCCTTTATTCAGATTTTATAATTGCCTTGGTAACAAGGTACAATAAATAGTGATAAATATTCTATTTTTGTATTTTATTAAGTAATTTAAAGATGAAAACTAACTGTTTCCTTTTAATAAGAAAATTACAATTTAAACTTGACGTAGCTTACTATGTATATATTTACTTTATATATTAATTATTTCTATTTCTATCATATTTAATTTATTTTGATGATATTCAAATAATATTTCAGTTAATATGTTATATTTTTAAAAACAAATAACACATAACGATATACGTTTAGCATGATTTTTATCAATCTAAGCTTATAGGTAAATAGCATTTTAATTAGTTTTACTATAATAAATAAAAAAAGAAAATCGCAAACGGTTACTTCATTTGTATAACACGTAGGTTACCATAACAACTTATTATGAATAAAATACAATCTTTATCTTATTTTTTTTCCTTTAAACCCAATAGTGTAAATTTGATCTATAAACAAAGCAATGGATTGTTCATGATTCATGATTTAAAAAGAATTAAATATAACAAATTTAATAAATAATATTTTAAATTCTTATTTTAATATTTATTAAATTTATTGAATTCATGTAGAATTTTAATCATGAAAAATATAAAAACAAAATTATGGGTATTGTAATAGATAATGTAAAAGATAATTTAAAATTACACTTTACTCATGTTTATACTATAGAAGAAGTTTGTAATTTATTCATAGATAAAAAAACTAGAAAAAAACTTAAAAAAAAGAATGATGATTTAGAATTTTTGGAATTATTTTCTAATGTAATTGTTTGTTATGAAGAACCTTATAAAAATGATTTAATTAAAATTCCTTTATCAAATGGGTGTTTATCCTCTTTTAATGTTTCTTCTTCTCATTCTACCCTTTCGTCTTCTTCAACCCGTATATCAGATGATATTTCTCTACAATTTTCTTCGCCTGATGTTAATAATATCAAAAAACGAAGAATTTCTTTAGAAAATTCTAACAATATAAGTTTTAGAAATTTTAATGATCGTTTAGATTTAGAACCTTCTTTGTCTGATATACTTAATATTGCTATTTTTCATGCAATTGAAAAAGAAAAAGATCATAAAACAAAAAATATTTTATCTATAGGATTTAAGAATCCTTCAGAACGAGAAGAAATTACTCATACAGGCGTTTCTTTAGGTGGAATTCAAACACCTATTCCTCAATTTCCAAATTCTCACGTTAATGAACTTTCAAAGTTTTATTGGAATACTTTATACAAGCGTACAGGTGTTTATTTTTTTTTTTGGCTTGTAACCTCGACTTGTTTATTTAAAATATTCAAGGATTCTAAAGTTATAATTCAATTGTGCGGTCCACAATTTTCGAAAAATCTTATATCTTCTAAACTTTCTCGAAAACGTAAAAATCTTCAAATTTATAATAATAGTAATGATAATGACAATAATACTAACAGTGATAATAATAAAAAAATTAAAAAAGTACATACGGATGGAAAAAAGTATTTGAACCCCAATGGAATGACTTTAAAACGATATAAAATATTTTATTCCAAGCCAATTGGCTATCGTTCTGCAAATTCCGTTAGAATAGGCTTACATGAAATGCATTGGTTAAATTCATATTTTAATCCACAAAATGAAGGACATGTACGAGCACTTATGTGCTGCATTTTTCCAATAGAATTTAAAGTTCCTATAATTTATTCGCCTTTTTATTCTCAACTTGCAAAAATGCCATTGCCTTCTATAAGACAAGTCTATTCTGTCACTGTGGATAAAACTTCATCACCTAAGACTCCTCCGAGACTTTTTCATGCTCCTAGACATCTTATACAATGCATGCAAAAAAGGCATAGTTTAACAAGGTATGATTTTTTATTAAACAAATATTGTCAGTCCAGTATGTTTTCTTTTTCTAGAAAATCATCTTCGTATTCCTCATTAGATTTGGCAACTTCTTCAAACATTGTTGCAGCATATGCTCGCTCCTGTATTGAAAATGTTTTACCGGCTTCAGCTTTTGGCTCAAAGTATAATTGGAATATAGTACTAAAAAATATTACTAAATATGTAAAACTTGGTAAGAAAGAAACATTATCACTTCATTATTTGCTTGATGGTATACGGATATCTGATATCAAATGGATTAGAAAAAAATATACTTTTAATGGCCGTAACACAAACTATTATAGTTCTTTATCAGATCATTCAACTTGTGTAAGAATTTTTTCTCAATTTTTATTTTGGGTTTTTGAATATTTTTTATCTTACATTTTATCAGGGTCTTTTTATATTACTGAAAGTGCTAAAACTAATCTTAAAACTCTATATTTTCGACACGATGTGTGGAAATTATTACAAGACAAAGAAATAAATTCGATGATAAATAATTCAAATATATCACGGCTTTCTTATATTGAAATAAAAACCTTTTTGTCCTCACAAAAAAAAAATCAAGAAGTCTTGCCTTCAAATTTAAGATTTGTACCAAAAGATTCTTCTTTCGGACTTAGACCTGTACTTCGGATGGGGAAAAAAATGCGTATGGTTGATTACTTATTTGGGATTAAAAAAGCATCAATATTTAATTATAATAGTCTTTTTAAAGTACAGAAAACTGCGAATGATATTTTAAAACCTTTATTTCTTGCATTAAAATATGAGTTGAAAAATAATAAATCGAAGGGTAAAATATGTGGTATTTCTAATCAGAATGAACTAGGTGGTTTATTATCAAAATATAAAAATAACCTGCTGAAGAAAACTGAAAATGCAAAATTACCAAAGTTATATTTTGTAAAAGTTGATATTGAAAGATGCTTTGATACTATTCCCCAGGAGAAAGCTATTCAAGAATTGTCAGATTTATTATCCGAGAATGAATATTCAATAATAAGTTACAGAAAGATTAAATCATTATTTAGTACAACAAGGAATGGCAAGCAGGGTTTATTGGACGAAAAGTATTTGGAAGAGGCAGTTTCGGAAGAATATTTGTACGATGGAGATAATTTTATGAATTTTATTATTGAAGAGTCCGATGCAAAAGGTTTTATTAATAGAGATAATGAAAATATGAAAAAGAATGGAGTTTTTTTTTATATTAACAATGGTGTTTTAGGGGCTAATCAAGGCAATGGAAATATTTTTATCAAAAAAAAAGATTTGGTTGACCTTTTAAGAGCTAATATAGAAAGGCATGTTTTTCAATTTGCAGGGAAATATTATCGTGCGAATGAAGGGATCCCACAGGGATCTAGTATTTCTACAACTACTTGCAATATTTTATATACAGCCATGGAAAAGAAGTATTTAAGCGGATTTTATGAATGTGAAGATAACTTGCTTGTTCGATACGTGGATGATTTTTTGTTCATTTCACCAAATAAGGATATTGCTAGAAATTTTTTGAATACGATGAGGAAAGGTATAAAGGAATATGGGATGAAAGTTTCCTTGAATAAAACGGTGAAGAATTTTGATAAGAATGGTGAAAGAAATGATATATCTGGGATGTATTCCGAAAAGATTTTATATTGTGGATTAATTATCGACACAAGGAATTTTTCTGTAGCGCATAACAAACAGATGGAAAATAATGGGAACTACGGTGATCATTTTACGATTGAGTATTGTCGTAAACCTATTAAAACATTATTAAAGAGATTGTGTTTTACAATGAGAATGCAATTAATTTCTGCTACATTAGATTGTGTGGTTAATAGTAAAAGTCAAATTTTGTATAATATTGGAGAAACTATTAAAGACACAGTGAGACGTTTATTTGAGTATGTGAGATTATTGAGTAGATTGCATAGGCCAAGTGATGAAGAAACTTATGAAATTATTATACGATTTATTAAAATGGGATATAAAATTGTATTAGAGCGAATAAAGATATCTAATAGTACTAATTGTCAGGGTACGTTAGCGGAGAGAGAAGGGTTTTATATTAGTTTTGAGTTATATTGCGTTATTGTTTACGATGTCATTTATAGGATTGTTGGTTATCGAAGAAAGGAGTATCCTGTGTGTTACGAGAGATTTAAACGATTAGCATTTAAATAATATATGATATTATATTTAAATAGTAATATGCTTATTAATATTTTTATATTATTATTTGTTATATCTAATAGTTGTTAATATTACATTTACTTTTAATTCATTAGTTTGCTAAATTATAACAGTTAAGAAATAGTATATAGGTTGAGGGTTTTGATATGTTTTTAGTGAAAGGACTAGGTGTTTAAAACTTAAACCCTTAATGAATCATACGTCACGTGTTTTACGCGTAATTAATTAATAATATCGGTAAATAGTTGTTTCTGACCAAAAAAAATAAAAATAAAAATAAAAAAAAGATAAACGGTTCGAAACTGGAGTTGAATGCTTATTTATTTTATATTTTATTTATTTATTATATAGCGTATTTTTGGTATCCACTTCGTTTTTTTCTCTTTATAATTTTTTTTAGTTTGGTTGTACACAGGAAACAAAAGAAAAACTAAAAAAAAAAATATATATATATATAAAATTTTAATAGTGTGTAGAAAACACAAATAGTAAAAATT
>JAJMCY010000069.1:8886-36037 GCA_030565755.1 Ascobotryozyma cognata
AAAAACCAAAAAAGAAAATCAAAAGAAAAAAATCAAAAAAAAAAAAATAAAAATAGGCTAAGAAAACGAAATTAATAATAATAAAAAAAAAAGAATTTTTATTGAATTTTTACTTTTTTTTTTCACTTTTTTACATCAAAGCCAAACTTGTTTGGCAATTATTTTCTTAAAATGGACATTGAGATCAAAAACGCCCTCCTTGCTGCTTTGGAGGCGGTCCATGACCCAAGGACTCTGTATCAAGACCGTATACAAGCCCAGAAGGTGAATATTATTACTATATTATATTATACTATTATATTATATTATTGTATACTAACGTTAGACTTTGGAGTTTTTTAAAGAACAAAATGACGCGGCTAAATTCGGCTGGCATCTTGCTTCACGACAAAATAGATTTTCTAGCGAAGTCAGACACTTTGGATTATCTTTAATTGAGTCTTCACTCGTTTCATCTGCTGCTTCTAATGTTGCGGATACTGACGGGATTTCAAATTGTCCAGATTTGGTGGTAATTATTGAATCCTTGTGTTCTTTAGCTTTAGAAATATCACCAGAAGATCCATATTTCATTAGAGAAAAAATTGCTTTTTTATTTGCTTCTTTAGCGAAAAGATTCTGGGGTCCTTCTCCTTTATGGACACAATTCGATTTTTTCTTATATTATCTTTATACTTCAGATTCAGAACAAATTCCTCCTTTAAATGTTTTCTTATTTGATTCTTCTCAATCTTTAGCTTTTGATAATCAACAACAATTACCATCTCTTATTTTAGAAAATTCATCTTTAATTAGCTTTACCCGTAAAGATTTTGTTCTAAGCGTTTTTAGAACTTTACTAGAAGATGTTTTTCTTGTAGATGATTCAACAGCTGCAGCGAGATCTGCTTCTTTAACTGCTCAATCAATTGAAGTTATTACCTCACAAGCTGTTTTATCCTCTACTTATACTTCTAGAAATGCTGAAATAATTAAATTAAAATCTTCTTCTCTTGGTTGGCTTAATATTTGGTCAAGAACTTTAAACGATTGTTTATCTATTGCTTCATTTTTTGCTTCTAATACTAATAATTTTAATAATAATAATAACAATGATCCAAATTCAACTAATGCTAGAGTTTTAGATCTAGCTGTTCAAGTTCTTACAACTTTTAAATCCGTTTTAGGTTGGGTATCAATTCTTTCAATTCAAGAATCTAATTCACTTGATTTAATTTCAGGTTCATTAGCCAGTATTAATGATTTACGTGTTAAAACATTAGCTGTAGATTGCCTTTATATCTTATTTACTAGAAACTTTGCTACTCTTAATTCTTCTACTTCATCATCATCATCTTCTTCTTTTTCTAATTCCACCACATTACCTTCTTCTTCGTCTATAGTTGATGCTGACTCTTTCTCAACTTCAATTGCTGCCGTTTTTTCCCCACAGGGGATAGCTACCCTTACACGTGTTTACACTGAAGCTTCTTCTGCATTAGATCCAAACGATATTGACGATAATATATATATATTTTTGAAAAAACTTGTCGAAATTATAGTTAATCTTGGCCAGTGTCTTCATTCTTCAACTGGTGCTACAAAACTAATTGATTTGGATTTTCCTAACAAAAAAGCTTCTCCAAGTAACTCTCCAACACGATTCTTGCCTCAGAATGCTGATATAGTTTCTTATTTAGATTTGGTATTACTAGCCACAAACTCTCCATCTATATTAATTTCAGGCTTAACTTTGCATCTTTGGACTGCTTTATTACGAGAAAATGACCTTTTTTTCGCTTCTTTTTCTTCATCTAATTCTCGCACTTCAAATTCTAATAATATTATTTTTAATGGTAATAATATGAATATTAGTAAAAATAATAATAATTTAAATAACAATTCTTCGAAAATTAAGAATGAATTTGTCATAAAACTTCAAAAACAAATAGCTGCTAAGTTAGATTTATGTTTGCCTAGGCTTTTAGAGATAGCTACTAAATATATTGCAAGAATTGAAGATTTAAATGAGGATTCTCCAGAGAAAGAGTTTCTAAATTATGATTTTGATACTCGTCCTGAATTGCAAAATTTCTTAGGAAATATACGACAGTATATGGATGATATAGCAAGATTGGTTGTATGCAGAGATCCTTTTTATGCTTTGGGATTTATTAAAACTAGATTGATCAAAGTATTTGAAACTTGGGAAGGCTGGCATCCTTCCTCTTATTTAGAATTTTCGAAACCAGATTCTCCCGGGTATATTTACGCTTATGCCTCTTTTTCATTAGTAGAGTGTAGTTTAAGAGGGGTTGCTCGATGGCTTATTTGGTATAACGCTCCAGACAAAGACACTAAGTATAAGGATCTTTTGGCATTTACCGAATCTTGGTGTTCTGATATATTTTCAATGAATATTACAGACCCTAGGTTATTAAAAAAACAAGTTAAAACTTTAGTACAATTCACTCCTTTATTAAGAAATAATTCTGATCTTATGTTTAAAGTTTTAGAAAAGGCTCTACGTGCATGCACTTTTGATGTCGATTCAATCAATCCTTCTGATCCAGAATACGAATCTGTTTGCGAATTAATAAAAGATGTTCGCTCAAGTTGTGGTACGGAACTTAACAGATTGGCTTATTTGGCACCTGATGCTCTTAGCGAAATATATGAAGATTTAGAGAGAGTTATCAATGATATTTCTTCATCTGCTTCTCTCACAACCCATGAAATAGTAATGTTTAGATCTTTTCTTCTTGTAGTTTCTCAAAGATGCTCAAGTTCTATTTCTCCGCAGGCGGTTAAAACAATGCGCTTTGAAGCTATTGTAGATCCAGTTTTAAACATTTGGGCTGAACCAGATACTGAGCGTGCCTTGACAGATCTTTCCTATTTTATGGAACGAATGGGTCTTTGGAAAATTGGCGAATATTTTGCTTCACGAGGGGTAACAATAAATGAATCTGCTTCTAGTTTGTTGGCTACCCAAATGGATGAAACTGGAAGACTTTTAAGAGTCCACTTACGTAATGAGTGGATGACGATTTTTCCTGTACGGCCTACGAGGATATTTATACAATATTCTATTGAACGACTTAGTCATTCTTCTGAAGAATTTGGTGTATTACTTTCTATGTGGCAACCTAGAGCACGTATGTATACTACTCATTTGCTACAGTTACTTACACAAATAAATGCATTTCACAATGCAAATAATTGGAATGCATTCCCACCTGCAGTGCAATCATTTATCCGTCAGACTGCAACTGAGCGATATTGGCAAGTGGGGGTTTCGACCCAATCATATGATGAATTTGTTAAACAATCCGAATATGCAGCTGGTACTCTTCGTGATTTTGCAGATTCATTAGGTTACATAATTCGATACACAAGGGAGTATGCATTTCTTGCCTTATCTTCAATTTCACTTCTTGAAGATACTTTATACGAAATTCCTGGTATTCATCAACTTTTATTAGATTCTTTTGTACATAATGCATCTACTAATTCTTTGCATACTTGGAAACATATGACGTCTTTGGTTATCAAGCCAATTGTGAAAAACTGTCCAGATTACATTCGAGATTTCTTTTATCCTAAGTTTCTTCCAGATTTGTTTAACAGTTATAAAGAATATCTTGTTGCAAAATGGGGAGAACTTGATATGCGGGGCTCCTCTCTTCCTGAAGATATGAATGTTGATTTAGATATTGGTGCTGATGCTGCTTCTGCAGCTATAGCTTCCTCATCTAAAGATGATAATTCATCTTTGTCAAAGGAAATGATGGAGGAGTATTTTCTTAGACAACTTACGGAACTTGTGGCGAAAA
The DNA here is from genome assembly GCA_030565755.1 of Ascobotryozyma cognata. Lineage (NCBI taxonomy): Eukaryota > Fungi > Ascomycota > Trigonopsidomycetes > Trigonopsidales > Trigonopsidaceae > Ascobotryozyma > Ascobotryozyma cognata. Next base: position 12,702 of record JAJMCY010000069.1, read on the forward strand.
TGGTATCCGACTTGCTTTCACCATTAGTTAGACCAAATGTTTTACAGACACCTGTACCAGTTGAGCGTGGACATGATTCTAGAAGTATTTGTATTTCTTTGTCATTACCAATTTGCCCTGTTTTAGTTTCACTTTTATGTGCTATTTTACCACTACGGGATGCACGGGCTTCACATGTGGCATCATCTTGTTTATTAAGCATCATTCCTGCAATAATCAATAGATCAAATTCTTTAGATGAATACTTATGGACTAATGTAGGATTGATATGTTTATATCTTCTTTCAAATCCTTATTTCACAGATTCACACTCTAATGTAGGATATATTTTTACTGCAATTTACGTTGTTTTAAGAAAGGAAGAGAAATTACCTGTTTCTGCTCTTGCAGAAATTTCTTCAGAGCTTCAAAATTTTATTGCGTCGAAACAATTATTGGAAGAAGATAGAGTAAAATTAGAAAGTGAAGGACAAGGGAATTTGAAAACATCTCAAATAAATATGCAGCAGTTTTCTTCTAGATTGATGCCTATTACTAATGATGCAATTATAGAACTGGAAAAAGATTTACTTTTAGAGAAGAAATCATTTAGAACTCAACGTGGATTGATAATTAGATTTTTACAGGGTGCAAATGTATTCGGTGCATCAACTGCAAGTTCTTTAAATGATATTGTCAAGAGTAGAAGTGCACGTGCGATGAAAATTCGGGCTGAAAAGTCACGATGGTTGCCAAAAAGAATTGTTTCTAATGGGGCTAATGCTGTGGACAGTATGAATGGGCAGGATTTACAAAATTTATTTAATGAATCTTCTTAAATATGTACAAGTGAATGTACACATAAGAGTTTTTAAGTATTTGTAGAAATTGTTTATTATTTATTTATTTATTTATTTAATTGTGAAGTATAATAGTTAATAGGTTTTTTATATTACAAATGGTGTGATGCTTGGATTTAATGAAATATAAAGTAAAATAGAATAAATAAAGTAGATAAAAAATAGAGTAGATAAAAAATAGAATAGAATAAATGGAATAAGTAAAATAGATAAATAAAATAAATAAAATAAATAAAATAAATAAAATAAATAAAATAAATAAATCAAGAAAAATAAAACAAATGCAAATTAATTCAAATACATACTTTTAATGCCAATTTTTAACTCAAATTTAATGCTTATCCCAAACACAAAGAAACACAAACAGATATGAAAAGGTAGAAAGAAAAACTTAAAAATGTAGATAAATAAAGAAATATATATACATACATATGTACATACATACATATATATTTTAGTATTTATTTGATAAATATTTCCGTAGGATCAGAACCATGAGAGTTACTATGTAAATTATCATTTAAATTTTTTTTTCTCCTTTTTAAATGTTTTGTCTCACGATTAGAATTTTGATCATTATTATTATTTTTTGTATTATCTAAAAAAGTTTTAAGAGATAGTAAAGGATCTTTTTTACTTTTAGCTACGATTCCAGCAATTACACCTGAAACATAAGAAGATGAGGATTGAATAGTTTCTTCAGTTGATTTTCCTTTCATTGAAAAGTTAAATTTTAAACCATCATTTGACAGTTTAAAATTTGAATTTGAAGTAAAAAGCGAAGTTACAGTGTTTCGCATCGCAGTTGCGAAAAGGGCTAATATGTATAATATAAAGGCAGCTGTAGCTATGAAAATAACAGCTAGTAAAAGGGACCAAAAGGATTCTCCGAACATAGCAATTTTTAATGTTATTATGAATATTTATTAATGTTTATTAATATTTATTAATGTTTACTTTTACTCTTTTACTCTTTTACTATTATTTATTTATGTTTATTTTATTTTATATTGTTAACTATTAATGTTATTTTAAGTTATTTATTCTATTACGTCTTTTAATTTACTACGGAATTATTATTGGCAAGTTGCTAATTTAAAATAACGCTAAGAATTGCCAATCCAATGAGATGAAAAAATAAAATAAAAAATAAAATAAATAAATAAATAAATAAATAAATAAATAAATAAATAAATAAATAAATAAATAAATAAATAAATAAATAAATAAATAAATAAATAAATAAATAAATAAATAAATAAATAAATAAATAAATAAATAAATAAATAAATAAATAAATAAATAAAATACACACAAATATGCACAAATATATAAAAAATATATATAAAATATATACAAACACATATTATAAAATAAAACAATGCTAAATCTTTTAATAAATAAATTTAAATAAAATTTAAATAAAATTTAAATTTTATTTAGCATAATTTGCGTTAATTTTTAATTCAAATTACGTCTTTTTCGACATTAAATATTTAAAAATTTAAAATTAGCGTCAATTGTCATGGAAACGAATCGTGTTATTTAACTAATTTGTATAAGTATTTAGTTTATAGTATTTATTATTAATGTTTATTATTTATATAGTGTTATTTTATAATAAATATTATTATTGTATTATTATATAGTGTTATTTTATAAAAATAGTATTATTGTATTATTATATAGTGCTATTTAATATTATTATTTTATGGTTTATTTTGTAGCTTATTTTATATACATTTTATTTTACGTTTATAAAATTGCATAGTAATCTATGTTCCCCGCTATATGATTATATTATATAATCATCTAATACGTTTTGCGGGGTAGAGTCATCCTGAGTGCGACTATTGAATATTTATTATTTATTATTATTATTATTATTATTATTATTATTATTATTATTATTATTATTATTATTATTATTATTATTATTATTATTATTATTATTATTATTATTATTATTATTATTATTATTATTATTATTATTATTATTATTATTATTATTATTATTATTATTATTATATTATTATATTATATTATCACATTTTATTGTCATTTAATTTTATGTAGATATACATATATCGTAAACAATTAAGACGCTTTTAGTGACGCTTATATACTAAATGCAAGAAAAAACCTCGGTGAATGGTTTAAAAAACGGTAACTATTTTATGTAAATAACGTTAAATAACGTTTACAAAATGAAAAAATAACCAAACAAAATAAAAAGTACACAAAGAAAAAATAGCAATATAATAATAAAATATAATAATTAATACAATAATAGTATAAACAAATAAACAGTAAATAATACCGGCAAATAATAGACGGTAATAAATATTGATAAATAGTAATAGTAAACATAATAATAGCAATAGTTAATAATCGACGGTAATAATAGACGGCTATAAACAGTAATCATAAACAATAGTAAACGGTAATACATAAAATAATAAATAGTATAATACTATAAAATATTATAAAATAATAAATAATATAAATAATAAATAGTATAAATAATAAACAATATAAACAATAAATAAAATAATAAATAAAATAATAAATAAAATAATAAATAAAGTAATAAATAAAATAATAAATAATATAAACAATAATATAAACAATAAATAAAATAATAAATAAAATAATAAATAATATAAATAAATAAAATGATTAAAAAATTAACCCCTCCAGGTAGAATTTTACATAGTAAATTTCTAAGTAACAAATTCACATACTATAAAAAACCTCTTTATTTGTATAATTTCTATCAACAGCATAGTCTAATTAAATGCTTCCATTCTAAATCATTCTTACAAACAAACAAACAAATGCTTTTAGCAGATGTAGGCGAGGGTAAATGTTTTTATTATTTTTATTATTTTTATTATTTTTATTATTTTTATTAGTATTGTTATTACTATTTTTGTATAGTGTTAATTACTTACATTTTTTTATTTTTTTATTTATTTATTTATTTATTTATTTATTTATTTAATTTTTTTTCTTTTTTTTTTTCCCACAGGAATCCGAGAATGCGAAATAATCCAATGGTTTGTAAAACCGGGCGATTTAATTGAAGAATTCGACGATATTTGCGAATTTCAGTCTGACAAGGTGAGTATCATTTATTTATTTTTATTATTATTTATTATTTATTTTTATTATTTATTTTTATTATTTATTTTTATTTTTAGTATTTATTATTCATCACACACTAACAATCAGGCTTCCGATAAAGTCACTTCGAGATATTCAGGAAAAGTAACAAAATTGCATTGCGAACCTGGACAAATAATACTTGTTGGAAAACCATTGGTAGATATAGAAACTCAGGATGATATACAAGAGAAAATTTCTAATCTAGATATAAAAAATACTAATAATATTGAACCTATAATAGTGAAAAATGATGAAAAACTAAACAAAAATAATCCTTATTCATCCTTAGCAACTCCTGCTGTAAGGAGAGTTTGTAGAGAACATAATTTAGACATTAATTCAATCCCAGGTTCAGGAAAACAAGGTAGAGTAATGAAAGAAGATGTCTATAAATTTATTGCTTCAAATTCAAATAAAAATATAAATAATGATGGTCCTTTAGAACAACCTGTTGAAAAAATAGAAACCAAATCTAATGAAGTAATTAATGATGAAGAAATATTTAACCTAACACCAATTCAATCACAAATGTTTTCTTCAATGACAAAATCTTTATCTATTCCACATTTTTTATATACTGATGCTTTACATATTGATAATCTTATTAACTTGCGTAAAGAAATTAATAATACGTTATTGTCTAAGAATCATGGAAAAGATAATACTTCAATTAATAAAATCTCTTATGTACCCTTTTTTATTAAAGCATTATCCATTGTTATTAAAGAATTTCCTATCTTAAATTCAAAAATTTTTTATAACAATCAAAATGATTTATCAAATAATTTAGATACCCATACCCATCAAGACAAGCCAAAAATAATGTTTAGAAAATCACATAATATTGGTGTTGCTATATCTACTCCTAAAGGTTTAATTGTTCCTAATATTAAAAATGTTCAAAATCTCACAATATTCGAAATTGCTCAAGAATTAAAGCGTCTAATTGATTGCCAAGGATCTTTTCCTTCATCTGATTTAAAAGGTACCACAATTACTCTTTCAAATATTGGTAACATAGGTGGAACTTATCTTGCTCCAGTTATATCAGTAGATCAAGTGTGTATCTTAGGACTTGGAAAAATGCATAAAGTTCCAATCTTTGCCTCGTCAGGAGAAGTAGTTCCGGCAATTAGTTTAAATATGAGTTGGAGCGGAGATCATCGTGTTATTGACGGGATGACTATGGCTTTAGCAGCAGAAAGGTATGTACAGTAGTTTTTTTCTATTATTTATACATAAAACTAGTTTTTATTGAAAAGCTAACATTGAATTTATGTTTTTTATTTTATTTTAAATTTTAACCCTTAAAGATGGAAAGATTTAATTGAAAATCCGACGAATATGCTAATTAATATGAAGTAACGTAGAACTAGCGAAGTATAAACGAAATAAATTTATTGAAAATAATTTATTGCACGGATTACAAAGTGAATAAATAAATAAATAAATAAATAAATAAATAAATAAATAAATAAATAAATAAATAAATAAATAAATAAATAAATAAATAAATAAATAAATAAATAAATAAATAAATAAACAAATAAACAAAAAACAAATAAACAAAAAACAAAAAACAAAAAACAAAAAACAAAAAACAAAAAACAAAAATTAATAAATAAGTAAATTAATAAATAAATAAATTAATAAATAAATACACAAGCTATAAGTACTATTGTAAACATAAATCTATTTATTTACAGAAACACGATCATACACTAGCTTTTTCACCGTGCTTTCAACATATTGCCTATCTTTATTTTGTACGTCAATTTTAATCACATCAGTTTCATCATCCCCTGGAACTTCAAATATAGCTAATTGTGATTGTACCATGGACTCTTTCATATAATGATTTTTACGTTCTCTTACTCTTAGAAGTAAATCTTCTAAATCTAATATTAAAAATACAAATATACATGTTAGAGATTTCGAATCAGTTTCTCGCAAAATATCTCTATATTTTTTTTTCAAAGCCGAACATGTTACAACTACAAATTTTGGCTCGGATTTTTTGTTATTTCTATCATCTTCTTGATAAGCAAGCTTTTCAGCTTCTGAACGAAGAATTTTTAACCAAGGTTCTCGATCTTCATCTGTTAAAGGAATATCATCAGACATTTTTTTAATATTACTTTCAGGGTGCATCTAATAATAAAATAAAATAAGATAAATTTGTTAGTTATCTCATGTAAAATATCATGTTGAAAATTGGATTTTTAATTCATTTAGCATTTTGCATTTTGCATTTCGTATTTCGCCTTTTCTTATTTCAAATCAATTTAAAATAAACTTATGGTTTTTAATTTTAATTTTAATTTCAATTATTTGTTGGTACTTTTATTTTTAATTTTTAATTTCTATTTTAAATTCTTTTACTTGCAATTAATTACAATGAAATTTCTGGGGTTGCTATGTAAATTTTTTTTTCTCTGTGCCAAACTCTAAGAGTTTCTAAACAGTTTCTAGTTCCTAAAAAAAAAAAAAAAAAAAAAAAAAAACTTACTGCATCACCCTCAACATAAGGAGCTGAAAGCTCTTTCGAAAGCATAGTAGCTACTGTTGTTTTTCCACAACCTGCTGGCCCACAAACATAGATAACGTATTTTTTATCCATTTTTCTCTCCGAAAAGATTATTGTATGTATATTTAATAATAATAAAAAAAAAAAAAAAAAAAACTATTTAGGCAAAATGTGGGGAAGCTTTCTAAATTTATATATAAGTGTTATACAGTATAGTTTTTTTTTTTTGGTTTTCGCCATATAATTTAAGTTGCAACAAACTTTAAACCCTAAACTCCATTTCATATACTGTACTAGTATTCTTCAAAAAAAAAAGTGGGGGGGTAAAATACCCCGCCGCGGGATAAACTAATTTATATAATACAATACCAGTTTGTTAAAAATACTATATAATTCCAAGAAATTCCTCTAAAAAGCAAAAATCCTCATAGGAATCTTTTTTTCAACCTTGCGTTTAAAAAATAAAAACACAATACAGTAAAACCTCTATGCACAGTGCATTTTTACTGCAAATAAGTAGTAAGTAATACATTAGTCATCAAATAGCATATTATTATTAATTGCTATTGGTTTCCATAGATACTAGTTTATCAATCATAATATATAAACTAGTATAAAGCAGTAGAATTTTAATCTAATAAAAAATCATAGTCTTTTTATATAAAATTTCAAAAATACAGGAGAATACAAAAACTAGGAAACGCGTTGAGGACACACTTATAAGGGCTTTAAAGTATGTATTTTTTTTCTTACAGCCTTTTTCCAGAAAAAAAACTATTAAATTATACCAGTTTTGACGCCTGTTTTTAAAAATTACTCTGGATTCTCCCCACTCTTACGGTTTCCTTAAGATGTCAAATTTAGAAATAGTTGGTTGCAATTCCTTCTCATTTTTGTCCCAATTAATAAATAAAAAATAAATTATCAAAATATTTTTATTATTATATTATATTTCAAATAGTATATTGAATAATGATGAACAAATTTAGATTTAAGTTTTTGGTTTTTGGGTTATTAAAGTTTCAATTAAAATTACAAAAACAGTTTTAGTTCACGTATGTATTTTATAAATGAGAATCTAAAACTACATCGATTGAGATCATTCTAATTTATTATTCTATAAAATTGAAGTATTAAACTTGATTTATAACAAAAACTGAAGAAGTAAAAATGATAAAAAAATATAATAAGAAGGTAAATTTGTTAATTTAATAACTAAATAGTTTTGGTTTCATTATTATTTTATTATATTTTTTTATTTTTTAATTTATTTTTTAATTTATTCTTTTATTTATTTTCTAATTTATTTTTTTTATTTCTAATTTCAATTTTTTTTAATTTTTAATTTGATTTCCAAAATTTGACAAAACTACTGTTTGAATTTAGACCATCATCTGATTTGATCCTGAGTTATATTTGGAACTTGACAGTTTAACAATGGAGAAACACGATCAGAATTTAATTCCCGATAGATTTTTATTGGAGAAAACTTAAGTCTGGATACTATGTACTTCTTGATCTCTTCAGACACCATTTTGTCCATGTAGGGCTTATGGATCAAGTTTTTATAGGAAACAGAAAAGGATTTTGTTTTAACGTTTAATACGTTATATTTAACTACGAATTGCACTTATTCAATTTTTGGCGCTTTGTGGGTGCATGTTGTTTACCGGTAGATTTTCCTTTTCGTTAAGATGCCACATCTTGAGAGCAGGAAAATCTTCTATTATATTTTTCATTTGTCACTGTTGATGCAAAAGTGACAAATCTGAAGCCGGTAATCTCAAATATTGGATCAACAATATTTGAGTTAATATAGTTAAACAAAATACCCTTCTCTTCCTTAGTAAACTCTTTATAAGTCTTGATTGGTATTTCCATGTTATACTCTGATGGGAAAGTAAATTTCACTGTTTTCAATGGAAATGCCACTACTGCAATTGGTTTCTAATGAATTTAAAAACTCGTCAATGTTGGAATATAGCTGCTATTTTCTTTTCCTACACTCTCATTTTGGTTTATTTTTTACACAAACAGTGGAACATTCTTGGTGAATATTTACATTTCCATCATTTGAACCAATGCACCTTTCTTTATTGGCCGAGTTATCCCTACCTATTGTAGTTAAACTATCTGTAGAAGAATTTACTTTTGTCGAAAGCTAGAAAGTTATTAAATGTCCCTCTACTGCCGCTTATCTGAGTATAGCTTTTAGGATCTGGTATAAAAACTTTCGACGTTTTGGTAAGCTTAACATAAAACGCTTGTATCCCATTTCGTGTATCTCCTTTTTTGCTGAGCTCAGTATAGTCTAATTTTTTATTTGGTAGGGTTAATATAAAATCTTCCTCATTATCTTCATGGAATAAATTATACAAAGGATCATTAGTTTCTTCCGGGGTGTCTTCAAACAAATCATCTAATGTGTTGGAACCTAATGATTTGTAAATATCATTTGAGATATTTTTTTCAGTTTCTTCTAGGTTATCTAAATTTTCAACTCCAAAATTATTTAACACATCATAGGATATGAAGTGATGGATACTAGTTTCCTGTAACCTGGGTTTTTCTATTGTATCCGAATTATTTCTATCATCCGTACAAGTTTTTATGTATATATTTAATTTATCAATTAATTTGTCGGAAGCAATATTTTCTATTTCCTCATCGATTATTCCATCCGCCGAAAAAAGGTTTTCAGCCGAAAAATCAAATGTTTTATCAGTTTCAATTAAAAAAATTGTATTTTTATGATCATTATATATCAAATTAGTTACTTCATTTTTTTTAGAGCCAAGTGTTGCTCTTTTTTGTGGTCTTTCACAAGCATCTTCATTTTCACAACGAGACCTATTATTTGATTTTTTCTCAGGATTGAGAAAATTATCAAAAGAGATATCATTATTGAAGGAATTTCTGTATTTCATTGCAGTTATAATTAATATTTCAAATATGACTGTTGTACTTGGGCTTTATAGGGCTTTGTATTTATATCATGTTGATATTCAAAGTTAGGCGAATTGTTACCTATAATAAAATTTAGGATGCAACTTTATTTTTATTATATATAAGGATATAGATGTTATGAATCTATTTTACTAAATTTCTAAATCAAGTTTAATTTATAATAAGAATAAGTGATCGATTGAATATTGGGCCATGGATATAATAGGACTTGATGGAAATTTCTTTATATTTGCATATATATTAATTCATTTTAAAAATAAAAAATTAATTTGGAACAGTAATATTTAAATATAACAAATATTAAGATTGAGATTGGATTTTGTCATCATACTTAATGTCATTTTTCTTCCTAAATTATATAGATTTGTTTATTTCTATTGAATTAGAATTTTTATTTATAAAATACTCTATCTTAATTTACGTCAAAGTGAAGCGCACTTTTTAAAATTTTCCATAGAAGCATATGTTAATTTCAGCATTATCAAAGGACTTAGAACATGAAATTTTTTTAAACAAATTTTAACTATGAATAAGATGGTATATACAACATATTAAAAAGATTCGAATTGATATTAGAAATTTTTAGGAACCTTTTGATAGAATGCTATTGATTTTATTATACATATAATGTATTGGAAAATGTAAACATTTATAGCAAAATATAAGATTGTATTTTTTAATTCAAAGACTTCTAGTATAATTTATTTGTCAAATATTACTATTTTCAACAAAATCGCATGTTGAAAGCAGTTTTTTGTTCACATATATGTTAATTTTTCTTCTAAATCTAATTCTTTTCATTCAACGAATATATGCTTATAGAAATTTACACGAAAAACCGGAAAATATTTTAAAAATTATTACACTGTTTAATCAATTTTGTATTATTGCTAATGTATATTTCGTGGAAAACATGAAGAATGTAAACTTTTACCATTCAATAGTATTCCGGATAATTTTTTGGCTTTCAAAATATACCAAGTCTATATAAAAATATCCAACTTTGAAATCAGTGAAGTGGAGTTTGAGATTGATTTACCGAAGATAATTTTGTCAATATTTATGATACCTGGTTTTTTGAAAAATATTTTGTTATATTAAATTGGAAGGTGTTGCTAAATTGTTTTACGAGTATTTTTTATACTCAGAACTTAATTAGGTCTTTTCCTTCTTCGATAATTGGCTCAACTATAATGAGTTGGAAGTTATAGAACATGTTATTTGATGACTATATATTTTTGTATTCAATGGAAATTTTTCTCTTTATATTGGATGGTGTGAGAAAGATGAAATAGAGGGGGATTGCGAGTTTATTTAATGGATATTATAAATACTTGGAATTAATGAAGTGGATTCTTTTTTTTTTTCTTAGGAACATTTAACTCTGAAGAAGTTGAAATAGTGGCAAGATAATTGGAAGGATGTTTTGCTTTATCTTCTCTTAAAGGCATCTCGAAACTGTTAAGTTAGTTCACCTACGTTAATTTTTTTAGTTTAGCATTTATTTGATGAATAGTATATTTTGATTACGAACCTGATTTTTCAATTTTAATTGTGGAGTCTTTGCATATGGATAGCAGAAAACTGGGAGAGTTTGTTAGAATCAAACGAAAGAATGTATAATTGTAAATGGTAACAAAAAATTAAATGCTGAAGTTAAATATACAAATTTGAAATTGGATGATTAAGTATATGTGGACTACTTTTGCAATAAAATGTTGGTAAACTTAAGTAAAATTGTTTGACGTTTTTAATATAAACAAAATCTTATACTTATACGTAATAAAATATGGCTAATAAATTAATACGTTTACGAAATACAAATACAATATGTGTGAAAAAATATAATATACGAAATAGCAAAGAATAGAGTGGATATAAATATAACAGTAAATCCACTATTTAGAAATAAAATGTATACAATATATAATCTATATACATATATATGATAATATAATAACTTGATTTGTCGCTATAAATAAAAGTAAATAATAAATAAGAAAATATCATACATAACTAATGTCTCTACCAAAAGGTACTACTAAAGATAATACAAAAGGTAAAAGATCCAGTTCAGACAAGACCCAACAAATTATAATATAATATATTTTAATTTTGCTTATTCAAAATAATCATCTGTTTCGGTTGTACAGTAAAATTGTATGTTTTGTTTCTACTTGGTTTATGAAAATTATCGAATTTTTTTATTTTATTTGGTGGTATTTTGTTTTTACATTTAAAATAAATTTAATAAAATGAAAATTCTATAAATAAATTTTTTATTGAAAAAACTAAATAAAAAATAAAAGGTTTTATTAACTATAAACGCAATAAACTTATAACTAAGAATGAATCATAATAATATTATGTGGAAAAAAAGATTTCCCATCCCAATGTCTAAACATTTTTTATACTCTAAAGCCCAAAGATTTTCTTCAAATTTTCAAAGTTCATTTCTAATTTTAATTTCTAATAATTCAAATATTTTTTATTCTGATAACTTAAGTTTCACAATCATTTCCGTGTTCAAGTTTAATTTAATTTTTGATAATTAATTTTTGTTTTGAAATCCTCTTGGTTCTATAATTTTACAAAGTTATTTAGTGTTTGTTGGTTATCCCAGTGAAAACTAGGCTCGATACCATTTTGCAGAAAGTTAATTATGTCAAGTAACTGCATTCCAGTTTCAAATTTAAACATCTTGACCTTTTTAAGAGTTTTTTATGTCTTGGTTTTTTTTTTTTTTTGTGGGGGAGAGGTATTTTTAGTTGCTATATTTTTACTAATCATATATGGTTGAACTTTTGTAGAATTTCTTATATGTTCTATAATGGAAATTAAGTTGATAATTAATTCTTTATTTAAAGTTAAATTTACTTCTATCTTTGGAGCATGTGTGTTGTTTACCTGATGCTTAATCGCTGGTTTTGTTTATTTTGACCAGACTTTTTTATTGCTTGTTATTTTTTTTTGTTTTTTGAGTGAAATATTTATTGATCTTGGTAAAAACTTTATTTTAAAAAGCCATTTTTATAACAAATTAACCAGGGGAGATGCAATAAGATATACCGTTTATTTTTTTGTTTAATAAGTTTAATCTGATACGATATAAGAGTATGAAATATATTTATGAATAGTTTATTATGAATATTCACGGAAGTAATTAAAAATAATTTGTTATTTGCAAAGAATTTTACTATGGGAAGAAAATAATAATATCAATAATGATAAAATGCTATTATTAATTTTGGAAAGTTTGCATATATTTATTTATTTAAACATTCATTGTTTACTTTTGTTTATTTTCTTATTCGATATTGTTACATTGTTTAATTAATTAGTTATATAATAAATAATATCTTATTGAGGGTTTTTTATGCAGAATAATGATCAATTTAGTGTACAAGCTCTTATAATTGATGCGGTTTTCTTAATTAAATTTTCACTTATTTTATTTAATATTCTTCAATATGAATGTGAAACAATGTCTTTTTTGATATGATTATTAGTTAAAGTTGTTGATAGTTTTTTAATTTTTTAATTTTTCTTTTATTTGATTTGGTTTCAGGCACTTCTTTTATTTATATATTTTTTTAATCGATCTTTTGGTTTTTGAATGTTCTTTATTATAACTTTTTATCATGTGCACTTTGTAAATTGCGTCAAAACAACGCATATTAACTTGGTAATAATTATAATTTATATATTTATTATCTGAATAGTGAAAATTAACGAGATAATTTTCATTATGGTAATTGAATTTATTGTGAGACTTTTTATATTTTAAAAAGTTTTAAGAAAGTGAAAAAAAATTAAATTAATATATATATAATTTATATATTTATTTGTCTTTTTTATTGTTCGTTTATTTTTCATTTATTTTTCATTTATTATTTAATTAATATTTATTTATTATTCTAATAAAATCCATATCCGCGCTCATATCATCGTAATACATTGTAATTGAATGATCGTTTATAAATATTTTATCTGTAGTTGAAAATTCTGGGGTAATATTATTTTCTCATTAATAAAAGAAAATTCCAAAGATAGTTCAGATAACAGACTGTAATCCAAAATGGAAAATATTTGATTTTCTAAACAATCATCATTTTTTCTTTCATTTACATTGATTTTATTGATGCTTAGATTTAAATCTTCTTTCACGTCATAGAAAGTAATATATTGCTTAGATGGTAACCTAGGAGATGTATGTTTAACCAGTGAATTTGGGATAATACTTTCATTTATTTTGACACTCTCTATATAAGACACCTTGAAAATGTTATTGTATTTGCCATTTTTTTCTTTTTTAGTCACTTTTTTTAAATCATATAGTCCATTGTAGAAAAATGAACTTCGTTTTTTGACAAAAAGAATTCTTTTTTCGTTTTAAAGAAGAATTTAATATATTTTTTAATAATATTAATTTGAATCATTTTAGATATTGGATTAATTAGATTTAATTGTAGTTATTCAAAAAATGTTATTTAATGTGCAAATGTTTGTAAAATTATAAAATAATTATATAAATCAATAATACAAATATGTAAATCAAATAATACTTATATATATTACAAAATATTTTTTTTTAGTAGCACGCTTCAAAGGAGAGCAGTATTATTAGGCAAACATCTTTATGCTTCTTTACTAAATTTTACAAACTAATTAACTACAATATCACATATACGCTGCAAACAATATCTACCATAAATATTTAGACTTTACATACACAAATACACATACATATACATATAAAAAAATACATATAATAAAATACTACTGCTTAGTCTGAGAATTCCATTTAAAGTTTATGAATTTGTATGAAAGAATTTTACCATAGAAACTATTGCAAATGTTACAGTTTCTCTGAGATACCCACCTATCATCATATATTCTTAAAACTCATAAAATAATTACTATTTCTTAAACCCATAGTGTATTTTCAGCTGATTTTCTTTTAATTTATTATCTATTGTATTATTGAATAATATATACATTTAGCCCGTATTATTTAGAGCCATATAACTATCATTTTTTCATGTGTGACTTTTAACTTAAAATGTTCACTTGTTAACCAATAGCCAATAGCACAATATTATGGCTTAATTAATCTAGTTATTATTTTTTTTTTTAATTTAATTAAAATTAAATTTATATTTAATGAAACATCTTTTGTTAATAACTATATACTATATTCATCAGTATTCATGGAATTCTATTAATTAATAACTATAAATACAACAATTTTATAAAATATTCATAAATGTTTTACCTAAAAAATAATACTAAAAATACTAAAAGATAATTTCTTCTTATGAATGTTTTTGTTTTTGTTTTTGTTTTCGCTTTTTTATAATTTAATTTCTTTTAATAAATTCACATAAGACATTAATTAATCAAGGACTATAGAATAATTGATAATATTGTGAAAAATGTCTATGACTTAAGCTAGAAAATAATAAGTTTAAATATTTATATTTTTAAGGTTCTCTATAGTATGTAATTAATACCCATATGTTTATACTATTAATATTATCTATAGTATATCTTCTTTATTTATTTGTCATTTCTTCGTAATACAACGCATTTTATCACCTATGCGATAGATTTCCCGAAATCAACAAATCTTCGATAATTACTTTTTCCTTCGTATATTTAACTGAGAAGCAAAACTCCAAGGAAGCATCCAACAATAAACTTTGCTCCAGTCTAGCAAATATCTCAAAGTAAGCATAGTTACTATTTATTTTATATCAAAATACATATTAAACTCCGAATTATACGACTCATTTAATAACAATACATTTTCGTTTGCATCTAACTATATTTTTTTTAGATGGCGCAAAATAGATATATCACTTTTGTCTGATGATGAAGATTTAATATAATCCTCTGAATCAAAGATTTTAAATATAGTGTATTAATTTGATTACTATATTTTTTTTTTTTTGATGAGCTTTCCGTAAATCATGTTTTATGATTAATAAATTTTTAAATATGTATTTGATCTGTTAAACCGTTTAATATGCAAAGGGTGTTTTAACTTAGTTACTCGTTAAAATAATTTTCTTTTTTTTTTTTATATTAAGTGAAAAAGTTAGGTTAAAAGATGAATTCAAATTCTAAATTTTTTATATATATTCATATAGATATATCAAAAGAAATCATATCAAGTGGCAAAATTTGGTAAGAAATTTTGAGGGGAAACAACAAAATTGAAAAAAGTACATGTGTTACAAAAATAATAAAATAAAATGTAAACAATGCTTAATAAAAATTTAATATAAAATTAATATATATTATATAATAAATAATAGTATTAAATAAGTGCTAATTTTTAGTCTAAAAAATATGATAGCCAACCTACTCTGTATATATTAAAAAAGTAAGAGTAATTTATATGTAGTTTATTGCATACTGGTCTTATTACTACGGCGAAGTGAAATAGTAAGGAAATTCAACGGTATCTATAACGTAAATCTTATGAAAACCGTAAAATGTTGAAAATCTGAATGAGATATTTAAAACGAGCTCAATTACCCAAGGCTATTTTATAAAAATCGTAGAATCTTAAACATGAAAACATATGAATACTTATAGGAATACCAGATCTGGAAAACAAAAATATTTTATTTTTTTTTTTTTTTTGTTTTTCAAGATGCAAAATTGCAACGGAACTCTGATAGTGTAAAGAACTGAGTTGTCGGATCAAGTGAAATTCTTATTAAATATACAATTACAAAAATAAATGTATCTTTAATTATTTATCAATGTTAAACAGAAAATTATATATTTAAAACTATCAAAATTCCATCAAAAAATTTATTTTTAAAAACTACTAAACTAATTCTAACTGAGTAATCCCCTTCCCTCCAAAAAAAATCCTTTTTTAATTTTACAATTTCTTTTCTTTTATATTCTCCTAAAACACAGTTTTTTCCTTTTTCTGTTTTCAAACCGAAATTTGAAATTAAGTATTTGCATTTTTATTGCGACAGAAACCCTTCTAAGTCTGAGAGCAATTTTAAAAAGTTGAAAAATTAACTTTTCAAAAAGCCTCCTTTTCGGGAAACAATCTAAAAAGTTTGCTTCTTTACAGATAGGATTCCATAAATTTTGAACAAAATTTCTTGTAAGACAGAATGACTACCTTCAAAACTTATCCCGCTATGATCATAAAATATAATATTAATTTTATAAAATAAGTAACTCAAATTTCATATAAATTTCTATTGTTAATAGTAATATTTTTTATTGTTTTCATTATTATGTATTTATACTCTTACTATCTATTATTAGTTACATTTATTTTTATTGCAAAGTAAACATGGATAACTGCCAAATTTAATAGTATTATGCATCAAGGATAAAGTTTTATTTTAAAAGTAATGTTATATCAACACTGTAAAGTATTCTATTAAATATTAGAACTTATTGATTTTGATTTTGGGATTTTGTCCTAATATTAAATGACTTTTTTCTCTTTTTTTTTAAAAAAATAATAATACATAACTCACCAAACAATCTATAAGTGTGCAAATGATTTTCACCAAAGGAGTGCACACTTATATAGGATGTGTGATAGTAAATTGTATATTATATGACCTTTTGAATAAAATTTAGCGACTTATTTGTAACGATACTTACTACTTACTACCTCTTTTATCCCTCCTTTGCATATTCAAACTTTTTTAGTGTTCAACTTTTATTAATTGATAAAAAAAGATTTTCCCACAATTTTTTCTTATAAACAGAAAAAAGAAAAAAAACTATACGTATATAAATATTCATCTATTTATTAATTTATAGATAGAACATATAAAAGCATTTTTTTGGATCTAAATATCATTTTATTCATTTGTTTGTTATAATATAATAACTTGCAATAAATATTTCTTTATTCATATTATCAAAAATGTATGCATCATATTCTGGTTATTCCTTTGATTATTATGGTGATTATTACCAAAACTATTATCAAAATTATTGTTTAAATTATTCTCAAAACTATTATCCAAACTATTACACGGACTTAAATGGAAATATTATTTTCGTTAATTCATTATATCCAGAATATCATTACGACTATACCTATCAATATTCTGCTTCTAATTTTTCAAAGCCCAAAGCTAATCGTGTTATAATTAAAGATCCTATTACCAAAAAAGAGGTAAATCTTAAGAAACTACTATGCAATAATTACGAAAAAGACCAACCAAAGAAAAGAAAAAATTCCAAAATCTCTCCGTTACTACCGGAAACAAAACTGGAATCAACAAAAACTCATTCAAATTTAAAAAATAAACTATCTTCCAATCTAACTTCTTTATATAAAAAACAGCGTGTTTCTCTTAAATTTGAGGAAACTAAAATAAGTTCCAGTGAAATGGCAAATATGAACCTTTCAAATCCAGGAAAAGCTTCAAAATTGATTCGAAAAAAAAAATTTATTGATCCAAATTTGTATAAAATAAAAATGATTGGACTTTATACTAAAACCCCAATGGGCCAAATGGGTTCTTATATACTAAAAGACATTTCTACTTAATGTAAAATTTACTCGATTATATTGTTTATTGTTTTATTGTTTTACTGTTTTATTTTTTTATTATTCTTTATTAGTATGTATTATTCATTATTAAATATTATTAAATAAAAAAGTTTTTTAAATTAAATAAATTATTGTATTCCATAGACAATTTAAAAAAAAATTCTTTTAAAATACGGTATCTCTATTTAATAAATTTTTTAAATGGTCATTTTAAATATGAATTCGGATAAATTAGAATATAATTTGAGGTTGTGATTGTATAAATTTGACAAAAAAAAAAAAAAAAAAAGATCCAATTTATATATTTATAGCTTAGTAACTTCCTATTTTGTTATGCTATTTCTATTTAGGGATATGATTTTCTTTAATAGTAAGTAATTAAACTAAAAGCTAAACGCAAATTCATCAAAAATATACGAAAAAAAAAAAGCTATCAAGAATGCTTATCTAAAATATATATATATGTTTAAATTGTTTTAAATTTTACATTCCCTAACATATTAGAATCTTACTGTAAATGAATTATTATTCTAATAAATATACACAAACTTATTAAAGTAAAGGTTTTTTTATAAATAGTTTTTATGTATTTTTGTAGAAAGCTTGGAAAAACCACAAAACACTCTAACAGTACTCTTCAATCATATGTCTTTCTTAGCGACATACAATTAAAGATTTTTTAATTTTTATAAATATCTTCCCATTACTTGATGAACTTTGAAATCTATTAAGTTTTTGATATTTATATGTTTTTTACGTTTGTATATTTGATTTGAGTAAAAAATAGAATGAAAGTAAAATGAAAATAATATTAAACTATATCTAATGCTTATATGAAAGCTTACAGACTTGTACTGAAAATATTAAGATGTAAGTTAAAAATAAAAGTATTTTGGGAAAAAAGAAAGAAAATAAAACAATATTATGTGGCTAAATTAATAATTATAATATACAATGATTCAAAACAGTAGTATCAAATAGAATATATATCTTTCATATATTCCCAAGAATTAGACGTATAAAATTCGTTAAATATAATCTCTATACTTGCAGTTTCTGTTAACGAATATGAATTATCAGTTTTCTCGAAAGATTTTAACTCCTTTTTTTGATTAATACGCAATTTTATTTTAAGTGCGAGATCACTTTTTTTTTATCTAAGGCAGGATTTAAGCTCGCCATTTTTGTTTTTGAAAAAATCCTTGTTTAGTATATTATATGAAACATCATCTATGTTCATTAAGCTGCTATTTAGAAACATATGTTCTTTTGTTATTTTATAAATCTTATATCAATACATTATTATAAACTTAAACCTCCTGAGATGGGTAACATGGTTGTTGATTAGGACACCATTGCAATATAGCGCTTTTTCTAGGGTAGGGAGTGTTATTATTTTCTTTTTTTTGATTAATGTAATATGCATACGAACGTCGCGAATATACAGAATAATTAAATTTCAAAATAGGAATATTGCTTTTAATTGTATTCTTTGCTTTGTGATTTTCAGCAAATCTGCAATATTTTTTTTGTGGAGATGTAGGAGGAGTCAAAACAAAAATAATACTTTTTTAGACATGATGTTCTTAAACTGTATACTGAGGTCTTGGTATGAAGTGTTTTTTTTTTTTTTTTTTGAGTTATAAATTATATTTATGGGGATATAAGAAAGATTCCTGTTTTGAGAAAGTTCCGGATAATATTTAAACGAGTACCGTTTAATATATATAGATGAATTATTAGGTAGAGTTTCTTTTAAAGATTTATCAAATCATTTTACAAGAATAGACATTCTTGATTTTTTATTACTCGAAGTATTACTCATTATGCTTTTCTATATAATAAAATTTGAACTGATAATTTAAATTGGTTTGAATATATTATATATAATGAATATGATATATGAAAAATGCGTAAAGGAAAAAATTAAATATTGAAAATGCATGTGAAAGTTTAGAATAAAATTTTCATATTGTTTGCATATATAAACAAATTCATATTTGTTTACTTTTTTTTTTTTTTTAAAAGTCCATTATTCTAGCATTTCTACATATACATGCATTCATAAATGTATGCAAATTTGTATATTTTTCTTTATAAGGATAATAATACAAATACAAATATTTGCTAAGTAAATAACAATGAAGAAACGTGGAATTTTTATGAATATATTCATATGCAGCTGTAAATGAAAAAAGTTTTTTGATAAAATTATATAATATATTATTTCAAAAGATATTGAAAATTAAGTTTATTAATCTGTGCACTTACTTATAAAAATATTTATTTATTATTTTTATTTATTAACTTAAATAAAGACATTATGTAAACGTGAACATTGTTTCTTTATTAAAAAAAATTATGTTTATAGTTTAAGTTATTTTTTAATTCAAAATTTCCATTTAACATCTTTCACTATTTTAAATTTAATTAATGAGCACTTTTTTCAATAAAATTAATTCTAAATTTATTAAGGTTAAATTGTAATTTTTTCTTTTGTAAATTTGAAATTTACTTATTAACAATTTATAAATATAACTAATATATTTTATATAAAACTGTTTTATTTAACTTTACATAAAACACGTAAACTCAAGCTTACACAAAAATAAAAAACTAATTTCAAAATAAGACTTAAAATTAAAAGTCTTAAAAATAAACAAATAATACAATTATAATAAATTATTTAACATAAATATGTATTTAAACGACAAAATTAGTTATGAAAAAAAAGCATTTCCAATTTCCAAAATTTTTTCGGAAATTAAAGAGCCGTCTTCAAAAAATTTTGAGTTTTCATTAAATTTTTTAATATCAATATTAAACTCCAATGAAACATTGAATAATAAGGATGTATACAAACTAGAGATAATTACATAATGAGATGAATTAGTTTTTATTTTATAATTACTTATTATATCTAACTTCAAATCGTAGCTTTTGGTTAATTATATTAATAAAGTGTCTTTTGAGCTAACTGGACTAACATATTTTTTAAATAACAATACAGTCAACTTTTCACTTCTGTTTGATAAAAACGCAACATTATCCCCTAAATTTATGATTTATTAAGATAATTTGAAAAAACTATTATACTTTTGAGATCATTTCTTTGTTCTTTTTTTCTTTAATGAATATAAAGAATCAAAAAAAAAAAAAAAAAACTTTCTCAGTAGATAAAACAAATGACGCTTCTTTTTTGAAAAAGGATTTTATAAAATGTTTAATGACGTTTCCTATAATAATTTTGTATTTTTATTTTATTGAAAAATGTGATTAAATTATACATTGAGTTTATTTGGTATGAAAATCGCGTTTCAAGTTAAGCACTTAATTAAATGTGAGGTTTATTCTTTGTTTATATTAATTTCAAAGTTAAAAATAAAAACAAATGCTAATAATGTATATTGGAATATATATTTATATTCAAATTAAATTATATTAAGTGGAATTTTGTTGCAAATCTTCCCATGAGAACAGCATTATTAAGAACGCTATGTAAGTTACAAAAAGAAGAATATGGAATGAAGAAATAAATATTAAGAATCAATAGCTAATAATTCTAAACAGTAATAAACAGTTATAAATAATTATAAATAAATACAATAAATGCTAAACAATCATATAATATGAAAATTAATACATATTGTATAGCAAATAACAGTTATATTAATGATATCTATTGTAATATAGATATATTAATGATAAATTAATGGTACCAAATAAGTATTAGCACATATTGTGATATAAATTCCACTAAATTCTTTAACCGTGTAATGAAAAGTAGTCTCAAATAATTTTCACATACTTCTTTCTATAAATTAAATTGTAAAATGGTCGATAATATCACTATCTCGTAAACAAAAAAAAAAGTTTAGAACAAGTAAAACTGTTGGAAATAGAGAACTTAAAGTATCTCTATAGTAACCACTACCATATACAAGTAATGCTAACCTATTGATGTATATTTATCAATATGCATGAACTTTCAGTACATGCATATGCATCAACACACAGTGCATAATCTGAATAAAACTATGTGCATGGATCTAAATTAAGGAGACATATACTATGCATTGCATAATATACTTATCTCTTATCTACTGATTTACTTTTACTTTATATATTTTAACTATATAAATTTTGTATATAAATAGACATCAAGTTCCTCACTTGAATAGTAATTAATACAATTATATTTTACGATTTACTTAAATATATATATATATTTTATTTATTTTATTTATACACATAATACACATAATACACATTACACTATCTTCAATAAACATCTTTACAATGGCACCAAGAACTAGAATCTCCAACAATGCAGAATCAAATACAAACCCTAAACCTCAAGTCTCTAATGTCCAACAAAAACGATTGATTTATTGATTGATAGATTTGATTATACCCTAAACTTCGTCTATTGTAACCTCAAAAAAAAATATTTTCCTTAGCAACGCTAGATATTTTTTTCAATTATTTATCATTGACAGAAGTTTTCGAAGTTTAAATTTGAAATTATTTTACTTTAACTAATTCATTAGCAAATAAATAGATGTTTAAAATGTATATGTAATTTTTATTATTTGAATGAATTGCTTTTGGAGAAACCCTTAATTTTTTATTTCTTTTTTTTTCCTTTTAAAAGAATAATAAGCAGTAATGTAAAATGCTGCTCAAATTCTTTGAATATGTATTATTACTATAGATGGAGTGCTTCTCCAGCCATTTGAAATAAATTAAATAAAAGTTAATGAAAATTTATTATGAATGTGTTACAGAATAATATTAGTGTCCCGTTATTGCTATGTCAAAAATAATTTTAGTTATTTATGAAAAAAATATAAAAGTACTTTTTATCTTTTATAATTATAACAGTATTAATTAACTCTTATAAGAAGAACATTGATTTTTTTATAGCAAAATTTAAGTGACTAAAGTAAAAAATTTATAATAATTACAATAAAAATGGGATATTCAAGATTTGATAGCAATAGCTTAAAGTTTTATGGGACAGAAGAGGTTGCAGAAGCATATTATTCTGTGGCATATCGTCCAGTTTTCAGATTTTCACAATATGGAAAATATTTGGAAGAATCTGAGGAGGAAACTGAGGAAGAATCTAGTGAAGACGAAACTTTGATTTGTAAAGAAAATGGGGGTAGTAATGGTTTATTAGGAAATCATTTTGAATATGCAGAGATGAAAGAAAATGAAACGTTGCCTATTGAGTGTGATGATTTTTCATTGTTTGAAGGTGTTAGCTTGTTATTTG